>NW_019059696.1:1018491-1044187 GCF_000696155.1 Zootermopsis nevadensis | reverse complement strand
AATTACTCTATTCACACACAGAAGAAGGCAATGGCAAATCACTTCTGGATCATCTGCCAAGAACGTATATGAACAGGTCCCAGTCCGAGAAAAGGATGGAAGGATCCTGTTCATATGGACCTGTCGTCAGACAGAACACTACAAATAAAAACAAATAACACATATTTGGGCCGAACTGCGACCAACAAGCTCTAAAGCAACATTTCCTATGCCTGTACTCAGATATACCCGCTTTGACAAGTGCTAACACTGACTTGAAATAATGTTTGTACGAAAATGTTTTTGCTCAGAGATGAAGAAAATGTTTTTGTAAGTTTTATTTGACATTAGATGATGCATTTATATTCTGTTTCATGATTTTATCCAGATCTGTGGCTTATATAATGCGTTCTCGGGAACATATTTTTGAGGCAACTTGTGGCTAATGTATGATGCGTTATCCATGTACGTTTCTTATGGATTCTGTAATTGATCTAGCCCATTTGCTGATTTATGTTTCAAATTCTCACGGCGATGGGTCTTGTAGAAATTGATCCGACGTTTCAGAGGTGCTTACTGCTTCTACAGTAAGGACTGCAATTGCGGTATTTCTTTGTAGAGAGAGACCTGAGTTAGTTTATAAACAGTTCGTCTCGTCCCTGCCCCCTCGAAACTCTGTACATTCTGTAGCTCAGCTAATGGAATCCTCACACCCTCGACCGTCCATCTTTTTCCCCCCATTTTCTGCGACAGTCGAATTAGCTCACTGGCGGTGTTACGAAGAAATACTCGTAGTTCTGTTTAACTTTGTTCAGTTCGCTGTCAAGTCCGTATGGGCTCATTTCCATGTAAAGGTAGAAGAAATCTTTCAGATTCGGATTTTGTCTGCCTACTTTTTTGGTGACGTGGCAAAACAGTTAGTTAACAAGTGTGGAAAGGTGTAGTCAAAATGGGAGCATGTTTTTTCCAGAGGCACTTTTTGCAATTTTAATCGTCTCCTCGGCCTTTGATGTTTGCTGAGTCGACTATAAATAACAACATATGCTAGAAATTTGCAGTTTTCACTGGCACAGAAGAAAGGTCATTTTCTGAAATATTTCTGATGACAACAAAATTATTGGCGTCATCGGCTGATAATTCAATCACTTATTTTTGCGAAATCATAGACGACCCTGTCAAAAGGCACACTTGATTCTGAAGACCATGGTTCGTGTTGAAATTGCGAAGTCTGTATAATTGTTTTAACGTGATGCTGAGGAGATTATTTATATCTAAGATAACGGAGAAAATATGCTTAATGTAACAGCTTAATGAAGATTTCCGTCTTCTGGGTTGTTGCGCTGTGTAGTCTGGTCGATGTTAACCAACGTTTCAGAGGTCATACTGCCTCCATCATCAGGGCGATGAGTATGAAGATTTCCGTCTTCTGGGTTGTTGCGCTGTGTAATATGGTCGATGTTAACCAACGTTTCAGAGGTCATACTGCCTCCGTCATCAGGGCGATGTATATGCCCTGATGACGGAGGCAGTATGACCTACGAAACGTTGGCTAACATCGACCAGACTACAGAGCGCAACAACCCAGAAGATGGATATCTTCATACTCACCGCTGTGAGAACCTCAAGTCTTACATAACAGCTTAATAATTTGTATGTTTAACCAAACATTATATGTAACGAGTGTCGTATATACCACAGTTCTTCATCTATTTATAAGTGCGTAGAATCGCATTTGCGTTTAAAGTATTTATGCATGTTGTTATTTTTTACGCGTAGTGTGGGGATTTCTCGACGATGGCTGGTTCAGCGCAGTACTTCGGAAATCGCGAGTGTCCTCTCCCCCATTTACCCCGTGCATGCCAAGTATCAATCTCCCAAGTCTCTTGTCGAGAGAGGGGAAAATTACACATTCCTGTAAAATCGCAGTCACGAAATTCCTATCGACATGTTATATCCTTAATGGCGTCCAACGTACAAGATAAAGAAGATTTGGGGTGTGAGGGTAAAGCCCCTTTATGAGAGCAATAACGGTCTATATAGCTACTGAGGCAGGAGGAGGGTAGTTGAGTTAGTAACTCATTGACCGGGGTCTGTACACGGGATTTTCTCAGGGCCCTTCCATTCTGCGATCAAAGTAATATCATGGCTGTGGTCCGGTGGGAAAATCAGCCAGAGCGTGAAGCACACCACCGAGTTTTATCGTGCGTAGTGGTTGAGAAAGTGCACAAAGGCTACCCTGACGTTTTCATTATCCCATAAAGGCGACCGCTGGCAAAGTACCACAGGACACACAACTGTCACTCCCTGCTGTGGTCTGTGGCACCAAAACCTAGTTGAAGAAATTTGTCGTTTATTGATTATAAATTTTGTAGAAACATTAAATACGTGACCATGCAAGGCATGCGGATAGGAAGTCAAATGAGGATTTGGTCGGTTTACCTCGAGAAAGAAATCTTTGTGTAGACCTAGAGATAGATGGGAGGACGTTTTGTTAGGAAACCTCACAGGCGAACGTGAATTGTGAAATTTGTTGATGAAATAAGCGAAAGGACGGATTGGACTTCCCAGCAGTGCACGAGGTTCGAAGTAAATTAATATCAGCCAGAAGCTCCGAAGCTGAGACCATAACAACTGCTAACGATTCTTTATTATGTTTTTAAGGTTATCTTTTATTTTGTATGGTTCTGAAACCAGGTCTCTTATAGTAAGGGAGCAACGTATTACGTTTGAACGTAAGAACAATGGAGTAGGTGGAAGTCTTGGATATTTAATGGCGAGGAATTTGGTGGTGTTCTGTCGCGGTTGAGAAATATGGGGGCATTGGTTGGACTTGCAGCTCGGAGGGAGACAGTTGATGAATGTAAAACGTTCTTTGGGGAAATGAGAATGAGGGAGAGAGGTCGTGAGGATGGAACTGGATCAGAATCGCCGTGTCAGGGCTTCGTCGAACCTACGGGATGCTATTGTAAGATTAGTTCTTAGCTAAAATTGTTGTATGTGGACTTTGAAGTGGAAAGTTCTTTCTGTATGCCCCTATGGACCTACCACCACGTGTACGGTGTCCAGCCTACCGAATCGAAAGTATCTGTTAGTTCGTAGCGCGTATGTTAAAGTGAGGATTTTGTCATTTCTGGAGGACAGCGACATTGCCTTGCGCGTCAACAGATTTTGCTCCGAAGTTAAGGATTCTTTGTGTGAGGAAGGATACTGAAGGAAGGGCAGATTGGCAAAATTTGAGAGAATCAGAGTTTTGTAAGGAATTGGGCGAAATAATAAAAAAATTATGATGAAGGGTTGGAGACGCCGGTAGCGGAGGGGGTGAAACTGGAAACATGGGACTGACGGCGGGGGTTAGCATTCTCTGTCAGTTTCTTTATCAGCTTCGTTCTCGAGTTGAAATGTTCGTGAATTTGTAGCAATACTGATTTCTCTCTCTCTCTCTCTCTCGCTCGCTCTCTCGCTCTCTCTCTCTTCTTCCCAGACTTGTTTTTTCAATTCCTAATTATTCTTTGTGTGGTTTAAAACTGAATAAATATGGACATGATGCGCTTGGTATTTCAGTCTGTGTAGTGACTAGTCTCCGGGCTGGGTGACCTGGCTTCGATTCCAGACAGGTCACAGTTTTCCTGTTTGTCACCGCCCCCAGACGGGCTCTGTGGTCCACCAAACCCCCCTGTCCAGCGGTTACCCGGGTTATTTCTTGTGGGTGATGGGAATGCGATCTGGGAGTGAGGTTATCTACTCATGTGCCGAGTTCATGAATGCGTGGATGCAATCATCCACTCCCCATGTTTGTGTGGCGTGGTAATGAACCTTCATTTTCCATAAAGAATCTGGGATTTCTCAAACACCGGAGCTGCTGTCGCGCAGGGCGTCCTGTGGAGTTGGGGATTGGATTAAACTAGTCCAGGACCTGTCGGGAATGTGTGGTTATCCTTCAGCCTGAATAAGTACTAAGTTCTTGAGGGAGAGTGGAGGACTCCGTACCTCCTCGTTACAAAAGAAGAATCTTCTTTGTGCAATTTGATCTCCTCCCTTTCACGCTTCTGTTCATTTACGAATAAAATTAATTCTTTGATTGTACAACGAGGGCTTGAACCATTTCTTTTGTTCGTTTTAATTCACGGTTCATTGGTAGATGTCTCTCATTGAAACAATGGAGAACACTTCGTCTCGTTACGAATTCCTGCTCGCCCGGCCAGACTTCTTCTGTTTGCCAGACTGATTTCCCCCCCTCTTTTCCCGGCCATTATCATGGCGACGCTGCGCAAGGCGAATTTCTTTTTGTAAGGTGTAACAAACTCTAAGATAATTTGTCATAAATTATCTGTTACTTTATAGCGAGATCAGTGTAGTTTAAATTTTTGCTTATTACCTGTTTGTTTAGACGAATGTATTTTTATTATAAATTATTTATTTTATATTATTGTTTACACCTAAGATTTTTAAACCATTCGTTATGTTATTGCTCGTGGTTACAACGCATAATAATGCAAATTTCACTTATTTTTTATTTAGTGTTCTGTCTGACGACAGGTCCATATGAACAGGATCCTTCCATCCTTTTCTCGGACTGGGACCTGTTCATATACGTTCTTGGCAGATGATCCAGAAGTGGTTTGCCATTGCCTTCTTCTCTGTGTGAATGGAGTAATTGTTGGGATGCCACGGAGGAAAACTCCGTGTTGCCTAGACCACGGCCTTGCCCAACACAAGTTATAAATTCGGGCACCGCCGAGAATCGAAACCGAGACCCCCCAGGATTACAAGGCCAGCGTTCTAACCGCTAGACCAAATTGAAATGTCACATGAATTTTTATCACACGAAAATTTTTTGATTGAATAAAGCTTACTTAAATTTGAAACGTCTGTCATCACACGAAAGTTACGGACCATGTTTTTTTAAAAATTTCAGTGATTGCACTCCGACATTAAAAGTTGACACATCGGACATTGGGAGTGGGAGGGGGGGGGGTGTGTTCGCTGTGTTATTTTTCCTGTAGATTCAGGTACAACTGTATGACATGTTTTCTGAACAGGTAGTAGATTCTTTTGCATACTCTGTTTTGATATTCTTCTAATTTTCTCTGGAACGAAACGCCTAGGACGCTTAAAGAATATCCAGGAATGTTCCCGATCATTGATTCTTTATCAGTTTTTACGGAGATTAAAACTGAGAAAAGAGAGAGAGCGAGGAGAATCGTATTTACCCCTTATTTTTCGTTTACGTGGGACGCACGTGCTGTTTTGCTTCGAGGATACGTTCTCATTTTTCCCCGTCTTTGATTCTTTTGATGTCAAGAGATTGGAAACATTTTTTGGTCAAACGATTTGTTCATGTAATGCTGTTGGCCATTTCCCCACCCCACCCCCTCAACTTGAAATGTCCCCATTATAACGTTTTAAACCCTCTCCCAGCTGGCTTACAGCATGCAGTACAAAGCAAACTTTTCTTTCAGAATCTCAAAGGTTCAAACAATCGTAATAAGGAAGTACATTCACGTCTAAAAGAAAGTGAACAATTTCTTGCAAGCATAAAACGCCCTGTTAGAAGATAGATTTCTTTTCGAAAGTTTATTTTAAAGCGATTCTCTGTATTTCCAGAGAAACTAATCTGATTTCTTTGAAGAAAATGCTCTTTGAACTTCTATCTTTGCCGTTAATTGTGCTTGGCTTTGTATCATTGGGTTTTTTGATAGAATCGCTAACAAGAAGATAATAGCACCTGCCTATTTTCTCTGTGATACACACTGCACCATAACAGATATTTCTAATCTCCTATTTGTGGTGACTGGGCCATACGTATTCAAGTTAAGTACCATTAAACCTTTCGGCGGTCTATGTACCACGTTCAATGTATCCATTGGAATAAACAGCGATTATTTCCTTAAACAGCGTTAACCAGTTGATCTTTGTAATGGTGAAGTGCGGTGTTTTCTTCGCGGTACGGACTGGATTCTTAAATGTAATTTAGACGAACTATGATTCTCGCTGTAAACAGCGATTATTTCCTTAAACAGCGTTAATCATTTGATCTTTGTAATGGTGAAGAGTTGTGTTTTCTCTGCGGTACGGACCGAATTCGTACATACGTATTTAGATGGACTTGTTGCTTTGAAGAGTTAATGCCCCGTGTGGGAAATTACTTTAATTGCCCGAAAGATGACATTTACATATTTAAAACTTTATTACGATAAACAAATTACATTTACTACTGGGATAACCGAAGTTGTTGATTCAGGGAATCCGCAGACAATCACAGTGCATTGTTTAACGGGCGCATTTTACTCCCAAGAGGGAGAATGTACGCGAGATTGCTGTGTTAACCGGCGATGAATGTTCACGGTGGAATGAATTGAATTCCATCATATTGTAATATCAAACGTTGTTACCGGATAATTCTAGACATCCGTGTATCACTTGTACGGCCGCGTGGAAGGGGAGGAGGGCTTGAAACACCCATAACAAATAATCGGGATAGCTGCCTAATTAATTCCAAGGTTTAAGGTCTTGAGTTGTTGATGGCCAAGAAATTCCTTGCTTGTATTTTATAACATTGTTCATGACTTCTTCATGCAAATTTGTCATTTGGACCGGAGTTCATCCAGCTGAGTCCAGTTCACATCTTTACACCACACATCTTCAGCAAAATGTTTAATATTATTCTGTCATCTTAGTCTTGATCCCGCATGTCGTCTCTTTTGCGAACCAAAATATTTTAGGCTTTAGTTTTTTTTCTTCCAGAAGTGCCAAATGTCCAGCCCGACTCATCTTTATCTTTCATCTGATCACTTGTAAGATATCAGGTGATAACAAATTTTGAAACGTGTTCCCCCATAGCACTCAAATTTTATTCTTAAGGAATTTAGTAAAAACAATTTATCGAATATAGGCTTATTTTCGTTTTCCTAAAAGTGACTGTGCTTTCGAAGGGTAAGAAGTATTCTTTGTTAAGTTAATAGAGGAAAAAGATAAACTTTGATCAAAATGAGCACTGTTGTTCGTTATTAACACTTCGGGTTGTGCTAGAGGTACAAGTAATGCGGGTTGCAGTACAACAGGCTAAATATTTATTGCGGATTCTTAGAGTAGTTTTTCAAAATTTTTGTTCATATGATTTAAAATGTGAAAAAAGTAATTATCAAAAAATAAAATTAATTTACATAATAAATGTTAGTTACCTGTTAGTAGTTCGTGTATGGAACGTGGTTTTATTGAAAGGAAAAAAAGATGTATGTTGTTTGCGTCATGAAAGTACGTCTCTAGTTTAAAAAAATAAAAATTCTTACTGTCTTTTTCGTTGATCTGCATTTTTAGTTTGAGGTGATGGTTTCGCCCCTGTCTGAGCGTGATGTATGCACCTCGCACTTCGTCAGTTTCCATTCCGGCGGTTTGCCTACGCGTCTCGCTAACAATTTACTTGTTTCAATGTAACTGCTCTGTGATATTGATCCTTTTTTCGATGCCCTGACATAGTTATCATTCGTACCTACCTACAGACGTCCCGTATCGGCGGCAGACGGCAACATTACGCCGCTGAAGTTAAAATTTCTGCCGTCACTCCCCATATAGTCGGTTGAAGATTTATAAGTTTTCACAGACACGAGTAACTATAATTTTATTTCCGTTTGAGTAACGACTTCAAGGTTAACATATATAGTTTACCGCGAGCCAGGGTAGTGTGAATCGATGAAGTGACCGTCTACCAAACGGGGTTAGTCACTAGGCAAGGACAGGTTTTGTTTTCCTCACCACAACTTGGGTCCTCTATCGAGGACCTGTCTCTGAAAGGTAAAACGACCTTAGGGTTAAGCTGCCTGAGTTTAAGAATGAGTGGAATAATAATTACAAAATGCATCTCGAAAAAATAAAGGAAGGAAATCGAACGGGTTTTCTATACGGAGGATATTATTAAAATGGATCACAGTTATGGGATGTGAGGAATTCAATAGCCTAAAGATATGCAAAGTAGCGGGCTTTTTTGGATGCGGTAATGAATCTTTGTGTTTTATGAAAAGCAGATCGTTTTTGATCATCTGAGCCATTATCGATTTCTCGAGATGATATTTGCTCCATAGAATTATTTGTAAACAGACGCATACCGCAAACATTCAAACCGTTGATATAAAGAATTTGGTAAACTTTGGTCACCTCAAAAATAAACTCTAATGGAAGGTAACGTACAGATACTATATCTATATATTGTAGGCTTATAGTGAGGCCGGTCTCCGGTAGGTGGTGTTAGGCACGTGCGGCGCTGCGGCGCTCTGCGAAGTCCGTCCCACCATTCGACGCCGCGACTGGGTCGCCGGCGGATGTTAGGAGAGGGTTCGTCGCGCGGGCGAAGGGACGCGGTGACTGTCCGGAGACGTCGAAGAACGGAACATCGGGCATATGGTTTCCATAGTGACCGCTAAAATCTGAATATCAAAGCAGGATACAAATTTGTGTTGCACCCGGTCCCATCGTAATTATCTATCTTATCTACGAACCACGCCGTTTTCGTTTTACAGCAAAATAGGGCAAAGAGTCGGGGACTCCGTATATCGTCATCTCGCGTGAAAACATCCCATTTTGCCCTCGGTTGTCGTACGGTGTCTAACATCTTTGTTGATTACGGTATCAAAATCAGCGGAGTGACGATAAAACGTCGTCTAATGCGTGACGATAACAGCTGACTGTCGCGTGGCGTGATTGTGTATGAAGTTGTTAAACTTAAGGCAGTTTCTGTCCTCGAATTTCTTTTATCTTTAAAATATAAAAATTCACGCGATCGTGATAATAAACTCGAGTGTGAAGTGAATGACTGAAAACGGAAGGTAACTTTATAGAGTGCGTGTTAATATGAATAATTCATAATAACCTTGCTTTCACGGAATCTGCCTACTTGGTGGTGTTCTTAATCCGCTGACTGGTGCATTATGTGATAGTAGTGCGTGTCAGAGCGAGTGTTGTGTTTCGACTTCTGGGGAAAAAAAGTGGCGATGGGTGAAAGTGCTTGTAACTCGCCGGCCAGGAGTATAGGTGACCCGAACTCACTGACTGACTCTGAACTTACCGATCTTGAGTCTGATAGTCAGATTGAAGTACTTACTGAGATACCAGGAACTCCCGATCAGACCATCGTCGACGGTTGGGTCAAATTCCGGGACAAGAGGGTAAGATGGACATAAGTTTGTTTCAAGTTACACAGGATGGGGTAAGAAATAGGGGAGGGGGGAGTTGATTCGGGTCTTTGCGTTAATTTTGAATTTTGATATTGGCCTTGGGGGTGGCGTTAGGAATAATTTACGTTAATTTTGGGGGGGCTACTATAGAGCGGAATTTTGATATTACTCTGAGAGGGCTGCATGGGAGGCATGCAGAGCAACGTGGAAATTGGGTACCAACTCAGCATTTGCTCTAGTACCGAGGAAAACCACGGAAAACCTTGGTCGAGTTGGCCGGTCGCAGGACCTTCCGGATGCGTGCTGCTGACTTCTAGCCAGCAGTCCGGCATTTAAAATCGCGAGCCCTAACGGTAGCCTCTGTCCTTGTTTCAAGTTACGAGACTTACCTTGGTGCTACATTGCGTTGTGCTTCTGTAATGGAGAACATTTCTCCTTAGCGAACTGCATTACGTAATGATTAGTTCCGTAACTGCATTGACACGAGTATCATCTGTGTCGAAATGTTTACTGTCCTCACTGGGATAACCTGTGCTTTTTGAGAGTACCAGGTAGCGGTAACTTCTTAGGTTCATGGTTCATGCCTCGCGCACAGCACCGGCCTGGTTAAGACTCCACCGATCGGTAGCGTTTGAAGAAGCTCTGAGCGTCTTGACAATCCTGTCTGAGGTTTATTTATGATTACCTCAGTTAAGTCTTTTGAGCGTGTCCACACGATTGTAACCAGCGTTATTTATTTTTCGGTTGCTACGAGGGTTTTACTCTAGAACTGAAAATCCTTTATCATGAGTTTTTCATAGGGTTTCTCTATACGTCTTCACTGAGGGTATATATTAGGTTTTACGTGAGCCCAAACACTTTTCCCTTGCTTTTAATTGACTGGTTACATATAAATACCTTTTGCGTTTATTCTACTATTCTGAATACTAACCAAATTATGTACCCGGACGAATTATCATTAAGGATTAAGGTCGTCTTCAATCTCCAAATTTGAACATGATGGAGGCACTGTGAACAATTTGGACCACATGTCTGTTTCGCTTCAAGGCAGGAGTGGCGCGCTGGCTGTCAGGACACGTTCCGAGTTGACTCCCTGACTAGGGCTGAAGATTGTTCTGTCATTGTGGTCGCCGGATCCACTCTCGATTAGGTAACTCATCATGACGTTTTCATGTTGAGATCTGAGGTTCTCATGGCGGCGGGTATGAAGATGACTGTGTTCTGGGTTGTAGCGCCGTGTCCTTGCTGTCTCCATCATCAGTGCGATGAGTAAGAAGCTTGTTATGAATTGGTTTGAGATGTGTAAAGCGGTCTGGCAAGATATGACTGCGGAATTGTGCGTTAAAATATACCACGGTCGATTTATACCACATTATTTACGATTTATATTATAGAGTAGGCGTTATTTTTTTTTATTTGTAGTGTTCTGTCTGGCGACAGGTCCATATGAACAGGATCCTTCGATCCTTTTCTCGGACTGGGACCTGTTCATATACGTTCTTGGCAGATGATCCAGAAGTGGTTTGTCATTGCCTTCTTCTGTGTGTGAATGGAGTAATTGTTGGGATGCCACGGAGGAAAACTCCGTGTTGCCTAGACCACGGCCTTGCCCAACGCAAGTTATAAATTCGGGCACCGCCGGGAATCGAACCCGAGACCCCCAGGATTAGAAGGCCAGCGTTCTAACCGCTAGACCACCGTGGCAGGTTTTAGAGTAGGCGTTATGTGAAGTTAAAAGTGTCATTAAACAATCCAGGATTCACTCTGGCGATCGGTATTGCTTTATACTTCATGCTGCGTGTCACGCCCATCTGAATTCTTCTGTTTAATCTGCATAGCAATGCCGGATGAAGAGTCGAAGGCGCCAACTGATCTAGATGCAGATAACGCTCTGTGATTCTTCGGGACACTATTGGCCTGCCCGCATTTAATTTAATGTGTAAAGAGTAAACAAATACCGGGCGTTCATGTAAAGTAGATGGTTCGTTTAAATTACGTTAAACAGTGCACACAACTAGCGAACTAATGCAAATGTTTGTTAGGTATACTGAAATGCAACAAACGCCTAATGCAGCGCGTATAGACTACATGCCACACAGTAGTGCCGGAGAAATTGCCGCAGGAGCACGGCGTATCGTGAATGAACATACGACGAGCGAGAGGAGTCCATTAAGTAACTGTGAATCTTAGACACCGGAATTTTACAGTCTCGTGGTTCTTGTAGAGCGCTTGCGAGACACTTTGCGACATAAAGGTCATTATGAACTATGAATCTGTACTGAACTCTGTCGTACGTACATTGGATCATTTGAGAGTATAAAGGTCATTATGAACTATGAATCTGTAGTGAACTCTGCCGTATGTACATTGGATCATTTGAGAGTACTATTACTTTTAGCTTAATAGGTAGAAGTGACTCGGGGGGTAATTAACTTTTCACAGACGGGTTCTATGAAGCTGTATGGAAGTGGCCGGTCTCAATGCGTCATTTTGTCATGTGATTTAAGTATCTTTGGAATTTCACTCAGCGCGCTGGAGCTGAATTTTCGCAGTTAATAAAAGTGATGATCACTATGTAAGGATTTGAAAGGAGACGGCTACCTCTTACTTGAAAGTGATATCCTGCAATTTAGCATTCCAGAGGAAAACCGCGAACAACCTTTGTCAGGATAGCCGATAGCCGACCGACGTTTCGTCAGTCTTGCAGAATGCTGGATTCGGAGGTACAGCTGCACTGACGTCTCTGTGATTGTTGATTGAAATCGCTTGCCATTGACGGTAGAGGGTGGAACCAAGGTCCATAGACATGTGTGGGATCACATATCGATTGTGCGAGACCGCCCTAACTGCAGTATTCTGTGCAGTTCGCCATCTGCTTGGTTACATAGCAACGCGAACAGCTAGGCGCTTCTCAGATGTTTACCAAAATGGTAACAATGCCCACACGTTTACCGGCTTTTGAATTTCTCTGGTGATACTGATATTTCAGGGAGATGCTAACATGGCGGCTGCACAATATGCTTTATGCGAGGAAGGTTACTGACGAAATAATGGAAATTGTCCTCTTAAAATTGTAAAACTGTATTTATGATACCTTATAAATATGACGAATATTTGATTTTTAATCCTTGGGAACCCTGGAGTACACTTCATACTTATTTAATGGTAGATAGTACGAGGCGATGCTGTTCAGCGTTTAGCATTCCGATTTGTATTCAAGAGAGCGTTCGGTACTTGGTCCAGAGGCTGACTGACCAGACTGTGGCTTTCCATGATTTTCTTCAGACCATCCAGCCAATAGGAGAGTACCTTAAATATGCCACAACGCTTCCATACACATCTTTATAAATAAACCATTAACATTACACAATGAATATAGTGTGAAATAGATCGATGAATAAAATCAAGAACGAAGTAACATTATTTCAACGCTACACGAGTTTCAAGTTGAAAGAAATCATTGAAATGAAGTGAGAAACTGAAAAAAAAATATTAATTTACGAATGAATGTGATTTTCTGCAGCTGTTAGCTTAAAAACTGAAAGTCTTTAATCCTCATGACGATTAAAAGGGACGATAATGAAGCTTTGAGTTAGTCAGACGTGTAAACATGCACTTTGTTTGGAAAATAAGGGCCCTGCTCCATCCGCTTGCCAGTGACTGTGAAACAAACAAAATTTTACCCGGCCGCTGCGGATTTCCATGGCAACCTTGCTTGAGAATTCGTCGCGGTTCATTTTCTATTGTTGCTATTTTTCATGTGTACGTGTTGACAGTGAAGAGCCTGTAATCCCAAGCCTCTTATGACGTCACGGGTCGTTCTGGAGAGACTCAGCTTCACACGGCTGTGCTCAGTGTCTACTTGTCGTTGCTATGGTGATAGTTTCGTATACAGAGAGCAATTATTTTGTTTCTGTTAAACAAATATTTTTCCCTGAGACCTATTTAAAAACTTTATTAAGATATATAAAATTATAAATTTTATCTTTTTTTGTAGGCTTCTCGCTTCGTAATTGAAGGTTGTAGACGGAGGATTGCGTTGAGAATAATATTTGTGTTCTTATTCAAATAATGTTAAGGATATCAAATTAAATTGGACGTGGTGCAAAGTATGAGCTAAATAAATAATAAATACAAACTAAAGGAGAGAGACCATTAGAGACCTAGGTACAGATAGAAAGATAATTATCACCCTCGTGAAGTCCTGTGACAGTTATATGTACCGCCTGTCTCAAAAACCAGCAACTTTTCGTTTTGCATTTATGGGGTTCGGATAAATTTCACTATAAACAGCGATTATTTCCTTAACCAGCGTTAACCATTCGATCCTCGTAATGGTGAATCGCTGTGTTTTCTTTGCGGTACGGACTGGATGTTTGCTATTTTGATGAGCTTCGTCTTTTCGAAAAGGACGAGCGGGTACTGCCTGGGGACCTTCGTAGCCGCAGAGTTGGCTTCCCCGATGAATTAATTGCCTATCCCTCTTTTCATCTTCAAAGGGTTGAAATAGCTGTCCAGTAAAGTGTGAGTTAGGGGATATCTTGAGCAGCTGAGGAACTATCAGCTTCTGAATAAGCACAGCGCTGTGGAATTAGTGCTGCATAGCCCCAAGTGTCATGAGAGGTTCTCGTGAAGAAACACAACCATGAAATCTGTTGCTTAACACATCCTTCATCTCGGACTGTACATCAATTTGAATTGCCTTGAGTCTGATCCTGAGCCTAAATGTATTCCCGGGGGAACAAATTCTAGACCGAAAGAACATTGAGCATGTCAAACAGCCACGTGAAATATTTAACAGGTCTCATGTGTAGCCCGTGATATACCAGGACATAAAAAGTCAGCCTTTCGGATTTCGGATACCAGCTGTACGCGTTCTCTGTGATAGCAGGTGTTTCGAGATAAGCAGATATAAAGATGCGATCTTAACTCTGAACTACTTAATGTATCATCGATTTCACTTCAACATAATCAAAAGCATAACAATTACAGAGAGCAGTTATATTCGTTCATCTGCAGAAAAAGTTTTTGTTTTTATTGAATCCTAAGATGTTTTCACTGCCATCCCCCTTCCCCCCGCATGGATCCTATCATTTAATTCGCATCTTCACGAAATATGTCATAGAAGTTATTTTTAATAATATTATTGTCTTTTATTGCGTTGGAAGTTAATCGACCGTTGTCAGGTTGTTACCCTGCTTCGTATTTGGGATATCCCACAATTTTCAGTCTTGGTTTGTGGACCGGCTATAGGAGGTCAAGCTTGTCGTCGTCTTTATGAGTCCAGTCAGCGTTAAATGGGTCAGGATCTTACGCGAAGTTTGGTGTATAGGAATATAAAGTTGCAGCCAACCTTGCGGTGTTGACTCGAGATGGGAAAAACTACCCTGACAGTCCAGGACGTTGCTCTGGGAGTTGACACTTGAATATAAACAGCTGTCACTGGCAGAGGGCGAAGGAAGGGAAATTTGTCCCGCGCGGAGAGAAAGTTTTCGAAAATCTTGTCCTTTCTTTACACAGTCAATTCGTTACTCCTGCTTTTGTGTTAAAATTTCTCACTCGCACGTTGAATGACAATTTTTTTTTTGTTTATTTGTGGTTTGTTTAAAGACTGCTGTTTTAATCGTCCGTGAATCAGAAAATGTCAAAATTTACCTTATCCTAAATCGTTTTCCTGTCGAAGTACTTTATAATTGTGAAGTAAAACAAATCTCTACTTTTAGCAATAGTTTACAATTGAATTTAATAGCAGCGAGATCTTGTTCACCCCTGTATTCTTCCTGTTCGTGAAAAGTTGATAGTATTTTAATTTTTCTTTAAATTTAAAAACTATTAACAAGAAAGGCATAATATAAGCATAGTATGAAAATTAATATGAACATAACCTGTACGTTTATAAGAACATACGTGTTAAACTGTGCAGTAGAGCATGATTTGGCGTCGTGCGTAACACTTAACCATGTTCTAGGGTGCTGGCACGCTAGAATGGTTCAGAAAGACTGATTTTGTGTAAGGACATATAAATCGTGATACTTAGGCCAATGTTGCGCCGATATAACCTCTCCCCCTACCCACACACCAGGAATAAAATTCGATATAACCTCTCCCCCTACCCACACACACACCAGGAATAAAATTTAGAAGATAGCAGCCCTTGTGAACCTTTACAAGAGTTGTTGATCGAAGTGAGGTTTGCTCAGAATTCTATTTTAAGTCTATTTCTTGTACGAATTTGTCTCCAAACGAAGTTTCCTATCCTCACGTATAGAAACCCACAGCGAATCTGAGCGTTTGACAGAGTACAATACGTTTCAATCCATAACATTTCAGCATGACTGATACTGGATACGGTTTGACGATGCTCAAACCTAGCGTTATGTGATTCTGGTGTTCGGGGAACACAAATGAGAACTTAAGATCTGACACAAGACAGACGCGACTGAATGGATTAACAACAAACAAAGGTGTACTCTAAACTCCAATCTGAAGTACACAAATTTTAAGAATGAGTCTCATTTTATATATTTTTTGGTAATCCTGGGGTCCCGGGTTCGATTCCCGGCGGTACCCGAATTTATAACTTGTGTTGGGCAAGGCCGTGGTCTAGGCAACACGGAGTTTTCCTCCGTGGCATCCCAACAATTACTCCATTCACACACAGAAGAAGGCAATGGCAAACCACTTCTGGATCATCTGCCAAGAACGTATATGAACAGGTCCCAGTCCGAGAAAAGGATGGAAGGATCCTGTTCATATGGACCTGTCGTCAGACAGAACACTAAATAATAATAATAATCTACACTCGTCATCTTCAGTCCGTACCGGAAAAAAGTGTCTCCATGACCGATTAGTTTGTTAATTCTGTTTAAGAAAATGATCAGTTTTTTATCCTGAGAATCATAGGAAATTAACAGAGCAATAAGACCTGATGATCGAGACAGCAAGGACCTCTGAAACGTCGGTGTATACTTCTACCAGACTACGCGGCTATACAACCGAGAAGACGGCCATCTTTAGCGTAAAGTTTAAATTTGATGAACGCGAACTAGATTTGAGTCATATCAGTTTTAGTGTAGAAATCCCATACCAAATTTCACCTAAATCTCTCCAGTTGTTTGGAGATGAAACATTCAGTCGCAGACATGAGCTCACTATTACACTCTCATTTTGCATTAAAACGCGTAGGAAATACAGCCGTTTCACATTCTATTTTAAATGTAGTTTTTATGTCGATTTTAAAAAAACGTACAACGTATTGGCCTCTCTTGACGTCACATTAATTTCAGTCGATTTTTGTCTCATCACGTGACGTGACGTCAGATTTACTTCCATCCTCAATTATATCTCCCCTTCAACCCTTTATAGTTAATGGATGGCAGTGGTTTGATGTGATGGTAACATCAGACAGCACCAATATTTTAATTAATAAAGAAATGCCACATTCTGTACGAGAGGCGACAGTGGGTCGGCGGATACTGGGCATGCGCGGAGAACTCCCAACAGAAAATTAAAAAATTCCTCTACGCTGCTGCAGTATAACCAGTGGCGAATCCTGGTTTAGAAACACGTCATTCACAATTGCAGTATTACCAAATCCCCCCAACACAATCAATACGATACTAACGTATTGTAATAATAATAATAATAATAATAATATTATGTCGCGGTTGTGTTACGCATTAAAATGTGTCCTTAATATTCCTCGAGGTTTAGTTGTCAGGCTGTGCACTGCATTCGCCTGGTTATGACATATAATTGTGCTTTGTGCTTCAAGGTTTTATGGTGCTAGTCGTATTAATGCAAATAGGCCAAATTAATGGTCGTAAATCCTTGATTTCTGTTCATATAGTGGCCACTGTGTCGAAGTTCAATGTCTTTGTGTTATTGTCTTTGGTAGAGCAAATGCATTCAATTACGTATCATGTTAAATTGAAGCCGAAGATTCAGTCCGCACCGCAAAGAAAACACCACACTTCATGACTACAAAAATTCAATTTTGTTAAGTCAGGAGACGTTGGTGGGCAAGGAAGCGACCCCCCAGTTATTCCATTCCATTTACCCGGAAACGGAAAACGTGGAATTATATCGGAGTTGTCTGTCTCTCAAATGATTATTTGTCTTTTATTTTACATTTTTTAAGACACGCCCATTTGCAGAAACAGTTGTACGGATAGATTTTTGGTTATTATACAGCACGTATTATTTTTATTATGTATATTATGCGGATAATGATGATAATACAATTATTGAAATGTAATTTACGATGGAATGAACTATGTAAAGTATAAGCTGGTACTGTTGATCTGTTCTGAGCCCTCTTGAGTGTTTCGCTCTCTGAACAAATGCGGATCTTTGGACGAAAAACAAAATTTCATCTTGTGTATGAGTTTCAAAGAACTTGAGAGTAAAGAATGACCACCCTCCATAGGCCTCAAGGCTGTTTCATAATTAATTTCATCTTGCTGAACGAATATACGGCAATTTTAGGGCATGGAGAAACTAGTGCCGCGTTGCCCAAAGGCTCAACGATCTATAAATTCCAAGCTCCAACGTGTTATTAACGTCGGACAGTTTTCGGATCTTTGAAGTCCTGAGGATGACGTCGTCTCGCAAACTCTGATTTTTTTTCTCTCTTTAAAAGATGTAGCGTATTATCTGGGAGGCCGTTGCTAGTAGGTTTGATAATTGGGTAGTTCATTCTGCTCACTTCCGTTTCCTGTCGTCTTACGTCGTAGAGGTCGACATTTATATCTTCTCTAGAATTCGACGACTAATCGGCCAGACTCCTTCTTCTTTGTCTTAATCTAATGGCGTTATCTCAACTACATTTCTAACGTGGTGTCGGAAGGAAGTATAATCCTAATGAATCTGTTGATTCTTAGTGAATTTAACTAACTCTTAGGTTGTATAAAATTGAAGTCCTACCTATCCTTAACGATGTCTAAATAAACGAAGGTGTACGGGCGGGGATTGTGGCCCGCGTAGGGGAGTTGGAAAGCCTAAATGAAGGAGCCACTCGGAAGACCTACGGATGGCTGGAAATATAATATTAAAATGGATCTTAGGAAAATAGGTTTGGAGGGTGTGGATTGGATTTATCTGGCTTGGGGCAGGGGCCGGTAGTGGGGTCCATAAAAGGAGAGACATTTCTTGACTAGCCGAATGTACTGTTAGATTATAAATTAGGACCCTGTTGGCGTTTAAGAAGTAGAATTTCTTTCGCCGAATGAGTTTACCAACGTTTCGCAGGTCCTTCCTGCCTCCATTATCAGGCCGATAACGTTGATAAACTTCTGCCAGACTACAGGTCGCTATAACACAGAAGACAGCCGTCTTCGAACTCGAAAGCCTCAATGCGAATTCTATGATGTCTGATTCTTGGTAACCCTGAAATCCCATCGTTTGCATAAAGTGATTTTAAGGGCTGTTTTGTCGGAAGGGTCTCCGGTAATGTATTTCGTGACAATGCCACGGCCGATCATTGTGTGTGTGTCTTTGATTGTGATTTCTCTGTATTGTTCTGACTGAGAACGCACGCGAGCTGGTTGGTGTGTTGTTGGAAATAGTCGAATGTAGGCCTTTTTTTTAGTTTTCATTAAGTGTAAAACAATACGTGCTCAAATGGTCTCAATTTGAGAGAAGGCAGGGCATTCATGTGACGTAGGCAACAGCGTGTCTGATTCTAACGAATGCCCTTACAAACACGTTGTATGGCAAATTACATTTGGAGCCGCATTGTCCAGCTGTGTTGCCGACATAAAGGAGAACGTATAAAAGTCAGGAAAGGATGATTAGTCCACTGCGATATTCCGTGTTGTTTCATAATTCAAAATTTTTATAACAGGAGAGTAAAAGCCTAGTCACATAAAAATAAACTCTCTGTTAGCAGAATTCAAAAATTCGAAAGATTCATTGCTGATAATACCAAAATCCGCCCATTTAACGCACTCCTGAGCCTGTTCCATCCACTCCCATTCTCACAACCTGTTTCTCTAAGACATTTTTTTTAATATTATCTGTCGTCCAAGCTGCGTGTTTCAGTTCCTTCCCCTATGAATTTTTTCAGTCTCCGAGCTACATGTACAGCCCGTCATAAAATAGTTAATTCCGCTTTTCTCCTAGTACGTGAGGGGTACAAATAACCTGTCAAGTTGGGATGGTGTTATTAAATCTTCTGGTTCTGCTACCACGGTGTAGCCGAACCAGAATATTGTGAAAGGTATATATATATATATATATATATGGAATAAAGGAGGCCTTATGCTAAAACGAATCTTAGGAAGTTACGTATCTCAAGACCTAAGATTGTATTTATGTCTTGTGACGTGTTTAATGACGACCACCGTCCTTCAAATTTTCGAATAAACTCGGCACTTGAATGTCCAGTGAGGACTTATGTAAGAAACAGCAAATCCTTTCATCGTTTTTCTGCGTTAACGTGTTTGACTAGGGACTTTTCAGTGTGACAGTTGGCAACCCTGGTTTGCGCACAGCCCGTGCCGCGGTCCAGTAATTAGCGGGGTAATGAGGCAACGAGGAGACAGAATTAATTAATCAGTGGCCGAGCAGAGCAATGTGACAGCTTTGTGACCAAGATACTACCGCCACCACGTCTTTTCAATTCTAATTAGCTCTCAGAGACATTTCAAAAAAATATATTTCCCCGGAAGTCTTGTTTACGAGTAATGTGGAATATATAAAATGTGACGAGATCGTGAAACCGACTCCACGGTTGGTATATAAAAGCGATGCGAGGGCGGCATTCATCTGAAAGAGGGTTGCGTAGTAATTAGTAGCGAATGGAGAAGCAGGCCGTTTCCTTCTCTGTCGGTAAAAGTGTTCGAAAGCACGTTTATTTATTAATTGGGATCCTATGTTCAGTTTTGCTGCAATTTTGTTTTTCTGCAGTGGAAATGAATCCTTTCTGCTCTCGTTCGTCACCGGATGTCTCATTTCTTCTTAATTTTTAATTCGAATCGGATAACACGGACTTGTCATCGAAATATGAAGAGATGGAACGAAAAAGGAATCCACTTCGTGGTCTACCTGTTTATCTTCTTCCCTTAATATTTGCGTTTTGATTCGTTTAATGACGCCTTTTCTGACGTTAAAATTCCTGATTATTGTGAAAGGTAAAATTTTCCACGCCATAATAAATGTAGGTACAGGCCTGGACTGAAGGGAAACGTCACTTCGCGTTCCGGCCGTCTTATCATCGGTACTGGTGTCGAGAGCCGATCTGAGTTCATTGGTGATGGTCGTGTCGGGAATCGAATCCAGTTCCTCGGTCTCCTCTGAGCCGTCTCGCGTGTACTGGCTGAGTGTTAAGCGAATCTCGTAGTGACGTAATGGAGACTGCGTGATATTGGTGATTCTGGTCGCTAAACGAAATCCCAATAAATGACATCAGTAAACAGGGTACATTAATGTTGGACTAATATGAGGACAAAAAAAAATGAAATAGGGTTATCATTTTGAGTTTTCATTAGCTGCATTGCTCTTTTTTGGGCGGTGAAATCACCACAGTAATGTTTATTGCAATAACAGAAGCTTTTAATGAAATTTTATAATCACCATTATGCATTTCATGCTGTCTGTTTATATAACTCAATAGCTGTGCCATTTTATAGAACCATTTTTATTAATATGAAGTTAATGTAGTTAGTGGGCTTTGAGGAAATCGCAGTTAAAAGACTTCTATTGACAGCTGTCAGTGGCGGCTAGTAATTGTAGATTAAATATTCCGTCCCACAGAATAATTATAAATTATGACGGTATACATAAAATTATATTACAAAGCTGTAATCACTAACCCCCACCTCAAAGCCCGAGTCGAGTGATTAGTGGATCAAAGGGCCATGTCCCCCGGAGTACCAGGCCGTAACACTTGCTATTTGAATTAATGGCTGCTTCCTCCGCCGGGGGGCGTGGTGCGTGCCTTGTCATGCAGCAAGGGTCAACGACTAACAAACAGCGAGGGTTGTTCCCGGAGTAGATGAATTTACTTGCCTAAATATACATTTGTCATTGAGAATTTGAGGTCAGGTTCGCAATGTTCCCCGTGTTTTTTGTCCTCGATCGTAAATGTTTTATATTTTGATAGAGATGTCAGTCCCTTCATGACCATTTCACTCTTCCTGACTCATCGCATTTTAGTTTTTCCTTCGACGCTTCTCAGACGGTGTAAACAAAACAAACTTGTCACCAGGAGTTGCATAGCTCCTGGCGCTTTAACCCCGGGTACCCACTTCGTTTCCCGGCGGTGCCCGGATTTATAACTTGTGTTGGGCGAGGCCGTGGTCTAGGCAACACGGAGTTTTCCTCCGTGGCATCCCACCAATTACTCCATTCACACACAGAAGAAGGCAATGGCAAACCACTTCTGGATCATCTGCCAAGAACGTATATGAACAGGTCCCAGTCCGAGAAAAGGATGAAGGATCCTGTTCATATGGACCTGTCGTCAGATAGAACACTAAATAATAATAATCACTAACCGAGTAACTCATTGTTTTACTGATTTTACCCCTTACAAAACACTTCCGTCCATGACCACGTGTGTAACTTCATGCCTTTTGTCTTCTGCAGTTGATACGTCATAGTCAAATACGCAGCCTCATAACATAATCGTCTTCCTTTTTTTTCATCGAATGAGTTAACCCCTTAAGTTGACACAGAATCGTACAATGAACAAATATTTCTGAAAACCGATACGTGTCAAGATATACACGTAGATAGTTTAACAGTACGAGATATCGATTTTGTCGAACAGCGATTGTACGCTCTGTGTTTCCCCGCCAAGGCTCGATGTTTGAGCAGGCCTGAAATATTCATAAAGAAGTTTGGCCCCCCCCCCCCCCCCATCCACGCTGCAGGAAAGGAGAGAAACGAAATATCGATTCTCCTTCCGTTGGGCTTATCAAACTTTAAGAGCGTTTAACTTTTCGGTTCCATCTGCTCGTATTTCCAACGATCCTCTCGCTTTGTATGCTTCTCTCCCATTTTGGAGCCACCGGAAATGTTTAGTCAAGAGTTCTCAGGCAGTGGCTCGCAGGTCATTATCGTATTTCATCTGCTGGATAGAAAAAAAAAACAGGGCTTCGTTTGTGTGCACTGTACGTATATACACAAAAGAATGGTGCGGTTGGACATGTTGAAAAGCTGATTCTTACCCCATTCTTTTGTGTATAACCTGTATATCTGCTGTGTCTTGCCTTACAATGGCTCTAGAGTAGATTTAAGTTTGTTCAGTATAGCAATGAACTATTTCGTGTATCCGTTACTGAATTATGAATTTTAGGGCATTTTATGAATAGATACATCGAGGCATGCAATTCTCATGAATAACTTTTTAAAAATGGCCAATTTTCATGAAACGGGATACGAAATTCTTGGTACGGAAAGTAATTTATTTGTGGTTATGGGGGGTTGTGTTAAGTTCACGACTTGTTTGCTAAAGAAGGCTGGAAATTCTTTTGTGGTATTAGATATCTTAAATGTATGGTTCTTTGAAGATGCAGTTTTTTATCCTCTTGGAGTGAAAAAAAGTTACAACAGCCACAGCACGAAATTTCTGTTTCAAAATAATTTTCGCAAAAATGTCAGATATATATATGAAATTCGGTACTGTGGACGATTGTGAAAATATTTTAGGCAACCAAACATTTTTCCAAAAAGTTTTCAGTCACACGTTGACCTTGAAGCTTATTACATAAAACATCGGCCGGGAGACATTTCAAAATAATGAAATATTTAATTGAGATCTTTTTCGAGACATGCGATGTTCCCAGAATTGCCTATTTTGTATTCCCACGCCAAAGTGTTTGTCAATCGGGGATGTCATCTAAATATTTTTTCAAATGAACGTGCTAAGCTCCGAATAGTACCTTCGCCGTCACATTCCACATGCGATTTGTTTCGATCGATAGGTCGTTGTATTTTGATACATTGTCCTCTTGAGTGATATTTACATCGCATGTGAAATGTGGAGGCGAAGGTATTACCCACAATTTCTGTTGCAACCGAAAGCTTATGAAGATCGTTTGAAAAGATTTTATTTGGCATGCCTGGGGAAAACACCGGCTTAGAACTATTATTATTGTTAGAAGTGAAACGAACTGTTAATATAATTTAATGCCATGAATTTATGGTTATGATGATGATAATTCAATTCATTTATTAGTGTGCATGGCAAAAGCCTAACGAGGCCGATTACAGTCAGGCACAAAAACAGTTGTCAAATACTATGGTAAAATACATAAACAAAATATACGATGAAATATTAATACTAAATAAAAGCTAATAAACCTTAAAAACCAAAATGAAATACCACAAAATATGGACAAAAAATATTTAAAATATTATAATAATAAAATGACGCTGATTTCATCACAAGTTTCTGATGTAACTTGTGTTTTCTGTGGTAACATACGAATCCCTTGTGAATGCATGCCTGTAACTTTACGTTTCCTAACGTGAAAGTTGTAAGGGAAATGATGGATGCTGCAGTGATATCGCGTTCTGAATTTCCATGAGAATTGAGATAACACATGAGAAATGTAGACGCTGTAACTCGTTTCCATGTTTCTGGCGACAGTTTCGTCAAACAGATAAGACGTCTTAGTGAATAAATCGCAAAGAATGGACGCAGGCTAACCTAACCTAACCTAACCTAACCTAAACTAACCTAACCTAACCTAACCTAAAATAATAACATAATTTGACACAGCACAACAAAACCCGATAGAGGTGCTGATAGAAAATTATGGGAATGAGATAATGGTAGAGATAATTGTGAAGATTAGGTTGAACCACATCATTGCAGCCCTCTGTAGTTTATTACGTTATCTGTATTAGACATAAATTCTGTACAGTCGGTGGAGTTGATTTGAACCAACCTATTCGGATGTTGTCCGTTTCTGGGGTTCGGTTGAAGTTCACATTTGAAAGATGAGTGTTCTGTATTGAATTGTATGTTTTTACTCGTTAAAGTATAATTTTAGTGCCGCCCCCTTAGAGAATATGACCACAGGTCGATATATTTAGTTCCCTTACGTTGCTAGGCGACCAGACGTCAGCCTGTAAGCCCTGCGTGTATGTATATGTGTTTTAATTCAATTCTGTACTATATTTCTTAATCTATTTCTAATCCTGCATTTGTGTTTCGAAGTCATCCAGACGTTATGAACCGAATTTCAGAATGGAAACTTAACAATAACTTCGGGTTCCATAATTTCAACCCTTGAAACTAACGAAATATAAGGCAATTGTAATAATTTACAAAACAAAAGTCCGCGTATAAAATGAATCCCTTAAGTCACCCTGCAACCTTCACCGCCCTTGTTCGCAACCTAACCAGCCCCTCCCCTAACTACCATTTATATAAATTTAAAACTCCATGCTCGCGTTTTATTTGAAACGGTCTCTGGAGGGTAAAAGGACAACGGACGGACTTAATTTTCGTATTTAAAGACAATAATTATTCAAATGGCCTACTCCATCTATCCCACCCTCTCAAGCCCACCATTAGTGTCACCGTAGGCCGCAGTTTCGTGTAGACAGTGTCGGTACGTGTGGGGCCTACTGCTCTTTCTAAAAACATTTACGCTAAGTGCACTGTACTGGCCCTACATGCATATTACGTCGGAATTCCGCAAACAAAATCCACTAAACAGACTTGACCTAACATAACCCAACCCAACCCAACCTAACCTAACCTAACCTAACCTAACCCAACCCAACTTAACCTAACCAAACCAAACCTAACCCAACCTATACTAAACCTGTCGTAACTTCATCTAACGTATTGCAAAGTAGCCCAAATTAACTGAGCCTTACGTAACAAACTTAAGCGTGCCGAAGCATGGCTTATTGACCACGCGTGCCCAAGAGTAACAAAGCGTGACCAGGCGTGTCCTGCTTTGACTTTGTTACAAGGGAACACCATATCTGTCGAAACGTGACGAAGATTTAAAAAAGCGTGACCAAACGTGACCAAGCGTGACAAAGCGTGATCTGACATAAAGGCGTTACGAGAGTTCACCATAGGAGTTAAAATACATCGAAGATTTGAAAATTGTGTCCAAGCGTGATCAAGCGTGCGCAAGCGTGACCAAGCGTGACAAAGCGTGATCTGACATAAAGGCGTTACGAGAGTTCACCATAGGAGTTAAAATACATCGAAGATTTGAAAATTGTGTCCAAGCGTGATCAAGCGTGCGCAAGCGTGACCAAGCGTGACAAAGCGTGATCTGACATAAAGGCGTTACGAGAGGTCACCATAGGAGTTAAAATACATCGAAGATTTGAAAATTGTGTCCAAGCGTGATCAAGCGTGCGCAAGCGTGACTAGGCGTGACGCATTGTGTCCTTAAGTGTCGAAACGTCACAAAAATGTTCAAAACGTTAACTAACCTAACAAACTCCACTAAACAAACTTGATCTAACATAACCTACTCTAACCTAACCTAACCTAACCTAACCTAACCTAACCTAACCTATCCTATCCTAACCTAACCTAACCTATCCTAACCTAACCTAACCTAACCTAA
>NW_019059696.1:983629-999993 GCF_000696155.1 Zootermopsis nevadensis | reverse complement strand
GGAATACTGTCATAGTGCTGCACGGTGAAAGAACCCAGAAGCCAATCGCCGTTAAGACATCTTAACCGTTAAGATACCTTACTGTTAAGATTCTGGGATCGGATTTTATTCGACAGATGAACGCGTACTCTCCTCCTGTCTTTCAGCCCGTGTAACATTTAGAAAACTGCGAAGGATACAGAAGACGAAAGATGAGGGAAAATAAATAGAATATGAAAAGGACGAATGTGATGAAATGGAGAGGTAGAAACTGAGAAGGGAAGAGGAGACGAGGATAAGAAGACGGATAAGACCTACACTCAACTGTATGAACTGTGTCAGAGAACGCGGGAGTTGTCCCAAGTGGTACAGGGGCGAAGTGACTCGTCCATGATTCCCTACGCGGTGTAACAAGTATACACGTTAGGGCCTCCCCTTTAAAAGGGCCCACAGCGCGTTCCCACATCCAACCCCCACCCCCCCTCTCCCACAACCTGCTTGTTTTATTTGTGTGAAAGCTTCCCAGATATTTTCCACGTGGCTGCATTTGTTTTATATAACAACTCATCTAGGCAGTCTCGAAGTTAATGTCGTATTTTAATGGGTATCGAGACACAATGACAGACATTTCGATGTGTTTCCCTGCCTGACTGCGTTCAGCTGGCTCAGACTGTGTCAGACGGCTGGATTACGTGAAGGTGGGGATTGAACTCCAGGATTCCGTAAAAAGTTTAATTTGAAGATATCCGTCTTCTGGGTTATTGCGCTATGTAGTCTGATGACGGAGGCAGTATGACCTCTGAAACGTCGGTTAACATCGACCAGACTACACAGCGCAACAACCCAGAAGACAGAAATCTTCATTTTTCATCGCCCTGATGACGGAGGCAGTATGACCTCTGAAACGTTGGTTAACATCGACCAGACTACACAGCGCAATAACCCAGAAGACGGATATCTTCATACTCACCGCTGTGAGAACCTCAAGTCTTACAAAATCTAATTTATTGGCGAGATGAGCAAGTACCAGATTTTTAAAGAATTCTGCTTCACGGAGTGTCTGACTACTTCCAGGCAGATGCAGAAATTGTTTCTTCAAATAGGCCACAGCCACTTCTGGACGTGAAACGTGGTCTGTTCGCCAGAAGGAAAAGCAAGGCTTTACAAGTGTCTGAAACCACATTGAGAAGGAACGAGGAACTAATTGTTCTTTGGATTATGAAATTTTGAACGTAGTGATGGACTGGGAAAGAATTTCGGCTGAGGGAGAGAAATCTTGTTGTCAGGAAATCTGTGGTGGGGAAAAAAGGGGTAATGCTAAGATGGATCTTAACGAAAATAGGTTAGGAGGATGCTAGGTGGATGGAACTTGCTCAGGATATTGTCCATTGAAAGTTCGGGTTATTTGGTGGATTGGCAGGCGATAGTTCTGTCAGGGTAAGTGAACACACGTTTAGCCGATCCTGTTGCGTGTGACACTTTGTACACTTCAAGACGCATTTTATTCAAACCGTTTTTTTTGTAATTAATTCTACTTCTATTATCCGTATTTTGTGGAAGGTCTGCTTGAGTTGTATTTATTTGTAAGGGTCTTACGGAGACCGAAGTGTTTTACTGCGATGCCAGTATTATTATGTCTGTCTGTCTGTCTGCCTGCCAGCTTCTTCTCTCCGCAGGATTAGGAACAAAGGGATGAAGTGAAACCTAGGGACGGCTGACGGGAAGCTGCGATGCAGTGTAAAGAACATAGCACAGCGGCAACGCGACAACTCGGTTGTTTCAGATAGAATTTCGAAAAAAAAGCAAAGCCAGGCTGTTTATCTTACGAAATATCAAATTTTGTAAGGGATTCGGGTGTCAGAGACACGCCATCGCCGAACTGTGACACAGACATGGCGAAAGTGATAGACATTTAGGCGCCGTTAATGACAGAATTTTAGAGATGTTGGATATAAATTAAAGGTGTTATATCGGTAGCAAAAAGTTGGGTCTGAAATGGGAAATTGAAATATTACTATAGACTGATCAATCAATTAATTAATTAATTAATTTAGTAAACAAGCACGTCGCTGCTTTCTTGGATGTTTCGCCGTGTATTCCGGTAGAAATTGACCGCGCTGTATATTTATCGCTCTGTAGATGGAGACAATCATAGTTGTAGCCGCAAGAACCTGAATTCTCACCATGTGTAAACATATTATTATTATTATTATTATGTGTTCTGTCTGAGGACAGGATATTATGAACAGGATCCTTCCATCCTTTTCTCGGACTGGGACCTGTTCATATACGTTCTTGGCAGATGATCCAGAAGTGGTTTGCCATTGCCTTCTTCTGTGTGTGAATGGGATGCCACGGAGAAACCGGGGAAGCATATAGGGCATAGAATATAACTTTCTCCTGCGTCGTATCGCCGTATAGTCTGGTAGAAGATTACCAACCTTTCAGAGGTCTCTGCTGCCTCCATCATCAGGCATAGAATGCCAACATGGCCACTGCGCATCTGTATGAAGTGCAATCAACGTTAGCAAATGCGATTTTTTTTTGCAATTAATGACATTCGAATGCTTCCTTACTGAATCAACCAACCATCATTCTGCTATTCGGTGTTATGGAATATCGTCATTAAACAGACAACGAAGACATACTTTTTAAAGTTTTTCAGAGTAAAAAACAAGGCTTTCTGTTTTATCTTTCTTAATTTCTTTCTTGTCTTCTCTCTTTCTTTCTCATAATTTAGCGCAGTCACGTGTCCTGCCTGCCGTGAAACTACTTCTAATCTCGAAAGTTGATTATCTAAAGTCGATATATCGATGACGTTTCAACTTGTTGCTTATCGATTATCGAACGGAACCGCAAAGTAGTCAAAGTGCCACGCGCTAAGTATTAACGTTAAGCCTCTGGAACTGAACTTGGAGGAGAGAGAAGTTGTTCTGTAATCGGGTTACAGGCCAAAAGAGAGCACGCAGTTTCCGTCTCGATAGTCGAGGGATTTTTTTTCTATCTCAGTCTTGTTTACGAAGAACCGCGAACTTCGCTCTGCTCCGAGGCTAGCAGCGAAATATTGACGGTGTCTCTGCCGGTGAGGCGTGGGGGTTTGCGGGTTCAAATCCAGGTCTGAATACGACTTTTTTTTTATTCGAGTGTTTCTGTGTTGGCACGTGGAGACCTTGCGACTGTCTGTCCGTCCAAGGAGTCTTATCGCGGGTCTCGGCGGGGAATTAGGAAAGTTACAGAGAAGAGAAGACTTGAACTGGAATAGAGGGAGGAGAGAGGAAGAGAACACAGTGAAAGTGAAACTAAGGTGAGGAAGGGGGAAATCGGAAGTTGAAATTTGAAAACGGAGACATGAGAAAAGTTAGAGGAGGAAACATTATAAATTATAAAACAGAAGAGGGAACGTAGGGAAGAGGATTTAATCAGAAAGTGAGTAGGGAGAAGAATGGCAGGGAGGTAAAAGGAGAAGGTGGATGAGTGTGAGAATGAGACGAATAAGATGGGGAGATAAAAGAGCGAACGGAGAATGTGTTGAGGCGTTCGGTATGTATCCATTGCGGGATGTATAACATAAACAGGTCAATAGGTCCACCGTGTATGTTTTTTTTCTCTTTGGATTCACTGCTTCGAACCCCCGTTCCTGTAATAATTCACTAAAGGTAAAATTTGTTTCGTAAACAGTGCGTGTGGGGGGTAGGAGTTAAATTCAGACTAATTATTCTCTGGGATCTGTTTCGAGGCTTCACATTATTTATTTCTTAATTTTGTTGTCTATTTGGGCTGGGAGTGTATTTATTTGGGGGGCGGGGGGCGGATGGAAAGTTTAATTAATCGCAAGGAATTTACGTCTGGATCGTCAGCGGGTGTTTCTCCCCGCCGGTCTCTTGCCCTGTTCTTGTCTGCGAGGCAGCGGAGGTTCGTACCGAGTGGTTTGAGGCAAAAGTTGAGCCACTCTATTGGCGTCTGGAAGCCACAAGCGTCGGCTTATTAACTGCGGTGGCAAAAGTTTGGCTGCAGCTTTGGACCACTGGCTGCTTGCCCAGTGGACCCAGGGGACAAAATTCAGGGAAGAGGCTTGAAGGCTATGACGCCTTCCCACATTAATTTGGAATTTCCTGTATTGCGACATGTCTCGGTGTGCAGACTCTCGTTTATGAAAACAGGCTTGTTACACGCGAAGGTGAGGTGCGTATTTATTTATAATTTATTTAAGTACGCTGACAGTAACTTACACTAGGATAAATCTTTCTATGTGTGGCGTTATGTCCGGAATTGTCATAAACTTTAATGTCAAATTGAACGATAATTAATAAATATTGAACGAATAAGAAAGAATGTGGAAGGAAGCGATTGAGGCCAAATTAAGATAATCTCCCGGAATTTTTTTGAGGGACAGAAAAAAAAATTTTGACTCAGGGTAGCCGATATCCCGGCCAAAATTTTAACCAGGGACGTCCAAAATACGAAGCAGGGGAGCGAAATTTAATTTGAGATTTGTATTAAATTAGGAGAGGCATTATGAGACTAAGGGATTTATTCATTAGGCTGACAGTGACAGGCCGTGAGAGCATGGATGAATGAAAATTGGTTGTTGTACGACTTAATGAAGAAGCGAATTGATTACTGAGTAAGAAATTTCTTCGGCTGGATGGAACAGTAATGAGTAGTTGGGGGAAATTGCAGTAAATGTACGAAAATGACAAGAAGAGGATGAGGAGGAAGGGGGGGATGAAGGAAAATAAATAGAAGAACAAGAATAATATGAGGAAAACAAAGAACAACAAGAAGTTTTCTTATTAAGTTATCAGAAGCTGGAAACTTTCTCAACGGAACCGTAAAGTTCTGCCTTGGTTCTCTCTTTTTTTAGTTCCCAAAGTTTCAAGTTTGCTTTCCAGGGCTTCTCGTACACGTCACGCACTCATGTCTATGACTACTAAGTGTCTTAGTCGCGGTTTGCATTTTAAATTGTCGAGGATCATAAACTGTTTGTATTAAGGCCGAGTTCACATGCGCACGATTTAAACTTCTGTACCGCAACACGAAGCAGTGAGCTGTCTCCGTGTGTGCATGCGTCCTCTTAATAATTTTAACATGTCACAGATTATTTCTCGGGACCGATGATAGTTCAAACTTGAACAATTAATTTCTTCGTCTCGTGCATCAAAATTCATCGCTGTTATCAGAAAATTCTGCCTAGTTTACAAATGTATGACCGATTTCTTAAAGAGTTATGACATTATCATCTCACAGTTTGCGCGGTTTTCTTTCTTAAAGAGTTATGACATTATCATCTCATAGTTTGCGCGGTTTTTCCCCCCCAAAATGACCTGTTCCGTGATATTTGTTAGTCAGGCCCATATTTGTCTCCATGGAGACGTGCATTTTAATGTTCGCACGTTCGCAAGCTCTATTTCCTATTCTTATTGTCGTGTTTTCTAATTTTATTATTATTAGTGTTCTGTCTGAGGACAGGTCCATATGAACAGGATCCTTCCATCCTTTTCTCGGACTGGGACCTGTTCATATACGTTCTTGGCAGATGATCCAGAAGTGGTTTGCCATTGCCTTCTTCCGTGTGTGAATGGAGTAATTGTTGGGATGCCACGGAGGAAAACTCCGTGTTGCCTAGACCACGGCCTTACCCAACACAAGTTATAAATTCGGGCACCGCCGGGAATCGAACCCGAGACCCCAGGATTACAAGGCCAGCGTTCTAACTCTGAAACATTCATTTGGAAATGCCATATCAGATTTTCATATCAGTGATCAGGTTACATCTGAGTGATGTTGCTAATCTGCCCCAGTCATCTTTCGGAAACCCTGGATTCAATTTTCCGGTACATGTGCTTGAGAGTCGCGGTCCCTCGGGTGTCCTCCCCCCCCGGCCCCTCGATACATCAATGCTTGTTTTATGTTTTATGTGAACAGAAGAAAACAGAAATGTTTCTGACGGTGATGCTCTAGCGAAGTCGCCTTTGTGACGTCATTTTGCCTTAACGAAATGAATATCAGCTGTCGTGACTGGGATTTGGAGGAGAGAAAAAGACTTTAAATTTTGGGCTGGGTTACCTGGCTTTGATTCCCGATCAAGCAGATAAACGACATTGTGCGTTAATCTTATGTTCTTGAATGTGAGAAACATAAAAGCCGTCTTTTAATTACGTTGTCTGGCGACGCAGAATCAGGCTCTGAGTCTGTGACTGGGCAAGTCGATTCAGAATTTGAACATTACATTTTCTTTGCTGCAGTTTTGTCTAACAAGCGTTCAGGCAACTCTGACTGCATGATGGGGTGGTGGGAGAGTCGAATCCTCAGAATTACAACGCCGTGAAATAAGCTCCGTCCCGGACGGAACTCCCTCAGTGCTGCACTCGCCATATTCCATCACAGGATTCAGACCATTTAAACATGAATAATGGTGATTCATTAAACCTGACAGTCGCTCAGCGAGTCAAGAAATTTTCCGCCAAATGTGGGACCCTAAGGTTTATTACTGTACTCACAAGAGCCTGTTAACAGTCTCTAAGCTGAGCCAATTTAATTCAGTCCATCTATGACTTGGTCTTCCGATTGGTCTCTTGCCTTCGGGCTTTTCAAGAAAAACGTCTCCTTCCTCCTGTCACCTCCTCCCTCTTGTTTAAAAATATTCCACTCAGCACCCTGTTCTGAAACCCCCTTAATCTGTATTCTTCCATTAATGCTAGGAACTAATGTTCGCAGCTTTACAGAAATATAGTTTTGCGTGTTTTTATCTTCGCGTTTTTAGAAAGCAGACCTCTAGACAAGAGATTGTACAACTGCAAGTATTCCTGAAAAGTAATTATTTTGTTGTCGTCATTACTTGTTATTACTCAGTTCTTGCGTGGTTAGCATTTTCGTGTAGACACAAAAATTGACAGTGGGATAAACGCAGAAAATACGATACTAAGATTTCTGATACTATTTTTAAAATATACGGCAGTCATAAAATCAGCAAATTACGAGCTTAGTATCAATTTCCTAACCATCCGTCATATTAAATTAATCTCATACGGTACAGATTCCAACAGAGTAACGAATCAGCCGTTGGTAAAAAATCATTAATTTCTGCAGTGCTGTGACGTTTTGTATGGGCCTGTACCCATAGGGGCAGCAGTGTTAGGGGAGCATGCGGTTTGAACATTTCAGCTGTGTGGACAATAACTCTCGTTTTAACGCCATCAAATGGGAATAAGAATGAACTGTCATCGGGGAAGCTTTGGTTTGAGTTAAATTTTCTACCGGTGCGTGGACTTTGTTATATGTTCGATGCGTCTGTTTTGTGCGTCAACGCATGTAACTCGCTCCGTTGATTTACGTAGTTATCGTCAATTTAGAGTTTTCTGTAAATGACTTGTTTTACAAATAAACGTGTATTTACAGTAGGAGGAAATGACTTCTTGAAACGAGTTTTCTCGTCTCTGGCACTGATAGGGACAGTACATGAGGGTAATAAGACTATCGGTTTTTTTGTAAAGTCCATTAACCGCGAGACTTTATAGGTTGAATTACGTGTCTCTGTACTCATCTGACATTGACATTAATTCTTTGATCCGATTGGAGGTACTTACTGTCTACGTTTCTGTCGTAATATACATTTTTTCAGTCTCAGATATTATTTTATCCTTTGATCTCAACAGATTTTTGATGTATTTCTCCTCGGAGAGCGATACCAAGTTTTATGCTCACAAAAAGAGACAAAGTTTTAAATCTGCATATTTTAATCTTGAGGTCCTTAGGCATTTCGTAACACTCTATTTCCTTACCGAGGTGGTGTTAGTGTAATGTCAAAACCCCAGTGAATTATCGACTTACTAACACCACTTGTTCAAAATTACACTTACATCTGGTGGCCGATTTACGAGAAAACACAACATGTCTTGACCAGAAAATTCAGGTGAGCATTTAATTTGACATTCATTCCCCGAGTCTGTCAAAAAGAGTCGTGAATTGTCCTCGAATATCTGTGTTGATCACTTTGACATAGTTTCAGAGCGTTCGCCAGTACAGTAGCAGTTCTTAAAGCGATCATTTACCTAACGTGTTCCACGTTGTCATGGCGAGGTTTAACATATGTTTATGGCACGTCACATTCATGATACCGCCGTGTTCCTTACAGCTGCGTGACTTCATGATATTTCCTCACTTGTGAATGAAATGAGGCTGATCTAACACAGAGATGGACCGAGAGTTGGGGGCCTTCCAGCAGTGGATTCGGCGAGAGGACTGACTCGGGGGGAACTCTGGCGATTTCCGCCGGTGAGGTTGGGCTCGAGGCTTTGGGAAAACGTTAACTGGGTTTCTGTCCCTCTCATTTCATCCCTCTCACACTCCAACCCCTATATATCCATCGTCCTACCCTTATTCCACCCTTAACCATTTCTGCCTACCCATCCATCGTCCTTACACATGTAACGCACGCAATTCGGTGGTGGTTGCTACCCTCCGTTTGGGGGTGCAGGAAATCACCTGACTTTTGTGAACGATGCCAGTGACTCTGATGGCAAAATAAACATGTCGCTGTGGGTTGTAGCAGCTGAGGGGCGTCACAAACGAAAAATTGTTTTTTCATCCCCTCGTTCGTGACAACAGTTTACGCGAGAGGGACAGAAAACAAGGTTTTAAAGTACTTTGTGTCGAAACATTTTGGTGAACTTCAGATGTTTATAATGCTCTCACACACAAAGCGTTTAATGCGGAATTTGTGTTAACAGTTGATTTAACATTAGGCAGCAATTTAAATTTCCCCGGGTCTTATATGATTCTCCAGAATAATCATTTATACGTTTTTGGTGCCTATTATGATTCTTGTAAACATATTTTTGAAGAACCCTGTGATTAATGCAACAAGAAATTTAAATATGTTTGTTTATAACGGCAGTGTGTAAGTAAATATTGATTTTATTCAGCGTCTCTTTTACTTACCGCGACTAAAGCCAGAACTGATGAAGGTTGTGTTATTTCCCTCCGAAATATTTGAACCACACGGTGTTATAAAGTAGAGTATCCATGGGAAAGACAGACTGGTGTTTTCTTTATAAATTTCAATCACTCCTGTGCTATATTTTAACCATGAATCTATTTTGTTAGTTTTGATACGTTTAATAATTCCGATTCGTTACAATTAACGCTGTCAAAAACTTGATAGCAAAATTGTATATTATAAATGTACGGATAAAAGCGAATATGGGGTGTTTGACCGATTCCCTTATCCGTAGATCTGATCTGATATTGGCTGTACACACGAGGCATTTTGTCTTGTACGAGCTTAATAAAAAATGGTGGCGAATTCTAGCAATGGCTGGAACGTGGAGCCATAAAAATGTGTGGGTGGTGCAATTATACAGTTACGCAATGAGTTACGACGTGTAACCATAATGGGGAGTGTGGGAGTTGGGGGTGATTAGGGCTCTTTTGCGAGGCAGGGAGTGCCAGGGGATGACTGCGGTCTTGGTTGATGTTAACTTAAAATCTCCTCAGCGGCGCTTTGCGTCAGAAGTGTTCCGACAGGCCACTTCATCTCTGTGATGTCGATACAGGAGTAGGACACTTTATCGACTGAGCGATGCAACTGGCTGATCTGCTGTCGCTGACTTGACTGACAACCTGACTCACTGACTACTTATTTTTTATATTATTTATTTAGTGTTCTGTCTGACGACAGGTCCATATGAACAGGATCTTTCCATCCTTTTCTCGGACTGGGACCTGTTCATATACGTTCTTGGCAGATGATCCAGAAGTGTTTTGCCATTGCCTTCTTCTGTGTGTGAATGGAGTCATTGTTGGGATGCCACGGAGGAAAACTCCGTGTTGCCTAGACCACGGCCTTGCCCAACACAAGTTATAAATTCGGGCACCGCCGGGAATCGAACCCGAGACCCCAGGATTACAAGGCCAGCGTTCTAACAGCTAGCACATTCGCTGACTACTTACAAATCTATAAATTTATAATTCCTTGGAGCCCTTAGGTTTCCTACACTGAGAGTTCTGATAGAAATTCTGGGACTCCCTAGAGGAATGTGAACAGTGATAGAAGAGGTGGTGTCTGTATGTGTGTGATATTTTCGATAAATACCGGTGTGGTAGGACCGTGAACGCCCTGTTCTGAACCCCGTGTCTGGAGCGCATTGGCTGTCTTGTTTGTGTCAGTTATGGGTGTAACGTCCCACAGACGGGGACCGTTGCGTGCTTATAATTGCAAAATCAATGGCCGTACACTTAAGTTCTCGAATGTTCCTTCTGGGTATTTCGTAAAGCTTATGAGGCATGAGACAAAGGTTTGGATAACGAGGCTTCAGTTTTGAAACTCGTACGCAGAACTTAGTAGACGAAGAACGTTTTCATACGAATAAGATAAAAACATGATTAGTACCTTCTTATCTACGCACCTTTTTTTTTTTTTTATAGAAATTTGCGGAAAATAGCATTTTTAAAAGTTGTTAGCGATAAAAAGTTACAGGAACTTTTATGAGGACTAGGTCCTTCCTTATTCGTGATATTGGCGTGAAAGTAATACGGTTTATGAACTTAACGTTAATAAAAATATAGGAATATGTTACATTAAGGAGTGCTGACGTAAGATTACTAAAAATTCATACAGAATTTGTTTGGATGTGAAATAAATCGGATATGAGATCTAGGACTGGATTAATCTGGCTGAGGGTGTGGTCCATTGGCGAGAGGCATGAACTCTCTTGACCATCCGAGCCACTGTCAGCTTCTGAGGTCCTGTGCTTCGTGAAGTTCATTCTTGTCATATTCAATGTGTTTTTACAATTATTATTACCAGCATAATTTTTGTAGAAATCCTTCACGTTATTTAGGATATAGTACATACTTTTTGGCTTAAGATAAGTAAATTATAAATCGTGGACATGTTTATAGGGCTATTGTGTTTAGCAAACCAGGTTAACACTTGTTTGACTTTGTTCGTTTGGTCACTGCAGAAAGGCTCAGAGCTTCGGAGAGGTTTGTCTTCAGGCGTTTAAGTTTTAATGTTAAGGCCATGTATTACACGGGATGTGATTGCCCCTAGACACGTATGCAGCCCCCGCTGTGAGGCGCGGAAAACCTCCAGTCGTTGATATTAATTTTGTCCAGCCACGCTATCCCGACAGGCATTGCCTTTTGAATGAGCTGGAACGGTCTTGCAGACAGCTGACATGGTTTTATGTTAAAATCCGCAGTCTTCCTTCATCACGTCAGAAGACAGACGACTGTGCTTTCCGTGTGTGCAGAGCCACCTGTCTGATCTTAAGGGAAGGCAAAAGAGGGCGTTTCAGAAGTAAGTTCCGAGGAAAATGTTTTTACCTACGTGATAGGAGTATTTAGAAAATTATATAATGAGAAGTTTCGAAATTTGTAATTTTCGTCTAACATTGCTAGGCCGATAAAACAGTAGAGAATGAGATGGACTGGTCATGCGGCGCGTATAGAGAAGCATTAATCGATAATCGTCAAGAGAAGATGCAACTTGAAAGACCTTGGCGTAGACGACAGAACAATAATAAAAATTATGTTAGACAAACAGGATTCTTCTTTAGGTTAGGAAGCAGTGGGGGGAATTTTGTGAACTTTTGGATCCCGTTAAGGGCAAGGAATATCTTCACCAGTTGAATAAGTATCATCATCTCAAGAAGGGCTCTGCCCTTTGGAATTAAAGAATGGTACCAGCTATTTTGCTAACGTAGCTTGTTGGCGAACTATGGAGTTGGCCTGTCAACTGTCTATTTACTCGGTCTGTTTAATTAGCTGGATGTTACTCATTTAGTAAATTAGAACTCGTTCATAGATGCCTGCTGGAAACGGCGAAGTCTATTGACATATCAAATCCGGGAACTGAAGCCACTTTCCAATACGTACATGAATGTGATTATTTATGTTTAATTTGTATTGAAATTAGCGGCATTTCAGTGCTAATGGATAATCCGTTTACATCGTCCGCCACTGCCAACGTAGGTGATAACGATTAATTCTGAAGTGCATTGAGACGAATCAATCGAGCAGGCTGTGAGCTGAGGACAAATTCGGCAAGCTTGTGATGTACGAGTAATCTGATTGTGCAACACGTTTGGCTGTGATCTGTATTCATTTCGTGTCTGAAGAATCACTGATTCTGGACGAGGTTAGATTTTTAACTTGCTTTTCGCTCTTTCAGCGTTTGTGTGTGTTTGTATGAGTGATGACGTCATTGCCCATCGCATTAGTATGCTTTCTGTGTGTCATTAACTGTATATGCGAGATGTTCTATATGCCATTTTTGCGTCCAGCATTTTGCGTTGAGAATTATTTCGATTTTAGCTTATTTAAAGGTGTCTCTTCGGAAAACCCCGGGACATATATTTTCGTGACTATGACATGACGATGGCCTGCCCGTGACCTCAAACTGACGTGAGTTTTGTCACTCAGATTCCTACAGATCAGCAGAAATATGCGTTTGAAAAAAATTATTTTCGAAATACCTTGAATATTTTAAAGACGATGTTTCTGCTAAACACCTAAAAGCGCATAGAATTAAATTTTTATAATAAAATAGCCAATTTCCATCACACTTGACGTCTCTCGTTAATGTTTCTGCTAATACCTAAAAGTGCATCGAATTAAATTTTTATAATAAAATATCCAATTTCCGACACGATTGACGTCTCTCGTGAGATGTGGGATGAATTGAAGTTCAGACGGTGGCGAAGGCAGATTTAGCTCGAGGTTCGAACCTAGTACTTTACATATGAAAGTCACTCATCTCGTATTTTCCTCTTCTGAAATCCCCGCTCATTAACATGCTTTTATATTCACTCATAATCTCAAACACCCGCGTTCTTGGTGAGATTTGAGGTTCTCAGGGCGGTGAACTTGAAGATGGCTGTCTTACTGTGGTAGACGTTTACGGAGCTTTGGAGGAAGTTGCTGTTACTTACCGTCCATAAACTTCTATCAGTCTATACGGCACTAGAACCCAGAAGGCAGCCATCTTAAACCACTTCCTTTCTCACCCATTCCTTCCATTCACTCATTCATCCATTCGTCTTGATTCTCACCCATAAATGCTCTCTGACTTATAAGAACAACAACTGTGGACCTTAGACTGGTGATATGAAGAACTGTTCTGGAAAGCAAGTCTGTATATCAAGTTGAGTGCTGTGTGGTTATAGAGGCAGAAGCTGGCTGCGTTATTTCGTGATCAGAATATTTGTATGTGTGCGTGATACTCAGAGTCGTCGCAAGATTCATTGTAACTCTTGTAAAAGTTCACACGGTGGTGTACATATAAAAATTATATCATAAAAGTCCTGGATTCACAATCTCTTTGGGTCATAGCAACCCCACAGAAATGTCTGCAGGGCACCGGCGACATCGCGCGCCTTAAGTTACCCACTGTACCGTCACGGGGTGGGGGTGTGGGGTTGCAAAAAGGGGCCGTGGTTGGAATTTCTAGTCGGATTTATTATTATAAAAATGATAAACATTTTGAATTCAACCCGTTACATGCTACGAACGAGCTATCTCGTTTAGGAACTTGTGTTACCTCTACAAAAACTTTTAGGGTGCAAGCAAGTATGCATATGTATCCCCCACAATACTTTACAACCCCCAGCTCGCTTCGTCTTCAACCCTTTAACATACTAAATCCTGAGCTTGTATATATTACCAAATAATAAAAAAAATCACCCCTCTCACTCTAATTACCCCCCACTCCACCCTCCGATGTCCACCCGCAAATGTCGTTAACAATTTCCCTGTCCAGCTTGACCATGAAGGGGGATACCGTGATGTTTAATTTTATTTAAAAGTATGGTCAGCGCGTTAGGGGCAGATTAATATTCCAGCGAGGTCCGACCGCACTTAACCCTGGCGCACATGCCGTGTATTTATATACGCGAATCTTGGTCACAGAAGCGACAGTTTTCTGGCGTCGTAAAAGTAATTACGACGGTCCGGAGACTCGTAAACAGTCCCCTGGAATTCACCAGATATTGAACCTTGCATTCTATACAGGCCCTCAAAAATATCGTTCGGGGAAAAAAATTACTGATTCTCTCTTTCTGTACCGGAACTAAACGAAGTCACTAGCAAGAGGGGATAATACAAACAAGCCTATGACGTGTACTCCATGCTGGAGTACACGCATCTTTCTGATGCGTTCTTTGAAACAGGAATTTAGAGGTCGTAGATCTGCCTTCCATCCTGAAATAGATTTGTGAAAAACGTGAATATCACTCACAGATCCTGACTAACATTACTCAACGTCTTCTGTTTTAAAATGATTTTGGTATTCTGCGAATATTTTGTTAACATTTACGTACATGAAACGTAGTTTTGTTTAATACAGAATGTGATGAAAACTGATTATAACTTTATGAATACTTGGACACTGTTACTAATCACTACACTGTGTTAATCAATAGAGATTTTGTTGCGAAAATCTGAACTGAAGAGACCAAATTGAAGACGGGAGGATAATATTAAAATGGATTTTAAGCGAATGGGGTGGGGTGGACCGAGTGTAATTGGTTAGCGAGGGACTGCATAGATAAGCTTTTTTTGAGCGGTGTAATGAATTCCATTCTTCTTTATAACAGCGAATATATTTACAGTCGGATTTTGAGGGAATGTACCGCACTGTAGGGTTAGTTAAACCAAAAATTCTGCGATTCTTTGGGATCATGTATTGCGCCTAATGAACTCGGAAGTACATTTCTGTTCCCTAATTTTTCTCTGTTATTGAAAATATTCGCACTGGCGATTGACTGTTATGTTCGGTGCAGACTTTGCAATGCGGTAGCTCTTACGGAAGGCTGAGTGACTCCATCTTTGCCACGCGGTTAATGAAATTTTAATTATTAAGCAAGAATTTCTCCCGTGATCAGGCGTCATGGAACTCGCTGCTGTCTGTTCCCCATTATCAAACAATGTATCATAATGGTGAAATCGCATGAGACGCTGTAATTATTGCAGGCGGGTTAGCTAAAACATAACGCGGTACTTGCATTCTCAAAGTAGCTGGTTCGATTTTCGTCTGATCCACTGTCGTCGATTTTGGTATTCTTGGTTGTAACGCCGTGTGAATTTGTTGGTAGATATCAACGTTTCGGAGAAAAATAGCGCATTATTCTTCAGGGCAAAGTCTTTTACTAGGTCGCACGACGTCTTAAACTTTGCTGCTTATATTATTTTATAGACTTGTCACTAATTTGATTTCTTTCTTCAGTAGTCACTTGTTTAACTAGCATTTTGTTTTATCATTTTATTACGTAATTTTTTCCATTCAGTTTCCGTATTGCAACAATTCTTATAGTTACTCACCTCTCCAATAATAAAATAATGATTCCTGAGCTTTGACGACAGTTTGAAAGTTTATTTGAATTCTGCTACCGTTTATGGAGCATGTAAAAACAATTAACCTCTTTGAGAGAGATTAAAGTATAGAACTTTATAAATATGACGCACTAGAAACTTTCTTTAAATTAAAATTCCTTTCGCAGTACTTTTGGAACCCATGGAAATATGCGCCACTAGCAGCGTCCACCGTTGAACCCTGTGACACACAGAGGTTATTATAACAAAGAACTTCGAAAACTTGTATGTTAACCACCCATTGTCTGAAACTGCGAACTTTTATGCAAATCACTTCTTAAGAGGAGTGTCTCTGAAGTAAAGCATGTTCCATTAGCTTTGCCGTCCAAACCTTTACTGTGGCTATCTTACGTCCACAGAAATTAGGTGATATTGGAATACTGATAGATGCTAATGCAAAATGAGTTTATTAAATATTTAAAATTCTTATTAGAAACAACGCTTATTAATGTTTGTATTACCCATACTTCTCAATTTAATGAAGTTGATACTTTTTTTATTTATTAGTGTTCTGTCTGACGACAGGTCCATATGAACAGGATCCTTCCATCCTTTTCTCGGACTGGGACCTGTTCATATACGTTCTTGGCAGATGATCTAGAAGTGGTTTGCCATTGCCTTCTTCTGTGTGTGAATGGAGTAATTGTTGGGATGCCACGGAGGAAAACTCCGTGTTGCCTAGACCACGGCCTTGCCCAACACAAGTTAGAAATTCGGGCACCGCCGGGAATCGAACCCGAGACCCCAGGATTACAAGGCCAGCCTTCTAACCGCTAGACCACCTCATCTTATTATTATTTAGTGTTCTGTCTGACGACAGGTCCATATGAACAGGATCATTCCATCCTTTTCTCGGACTGGGACCTGTTCATACACGTTCTTGGCAGATGATCCAGAAGCGGTTTGCCATTGCCTTCTTCTGTGTGAGTGTGAATGGAGTAATTGTTGGGATGCAACGGAGGAAAACTCCGTGTTGCCTAGACCACGGCCTTGCCCAACACAAGTTAGAAATT
>NW_019059696.1:955099-980205 GCF_000696155.1 Zootermopsis nevadensis | reverse complement strand
TAAACAGCGATTATTTCCTTAAACAGCGTTAACCAGTTGATCTTTGTAATGGTGAAGTGTTGTGTTTTCTTCGCGGTACGGACTCTCTGTTTCAATATTAGGTACGCAATGAGTGTGTCTCATTATAAACAGCGATTATTTCCTTAAACAGCGTTAACCAGTTGATCTTCGTAATGGTGAAGTGTTGTGTTTTCTTCGCGGTACGGACTGAATTCTTAAAAGTTATTTAGAGGATCTCGGTTCAAACCTCATTTGTCCCCCCTACCAATTTTATCTTTGTTTCTAAAGCAACTCGTAAAACGTCCGGTCATGGGGATGGATGGAACGGGATTATGAACTTAATCTTTTAGTCGGATTATTGACTGCTTCGCTGTTGTTTCATAACTTGAAGGAACGTCTCCACGAGTAATTACACGGCTTTAAATCTGACGCATACAAAATATTGTCGATGCTGCGAAGTGATATACCATTCATTTCGGACGATTTAGAAGTCTAATCCTTGCCACGTGTCTGTACGTTGGGCAATGCTTTTTAAGTACCTACATGGAATTTTGATTACTAGCTGTTCATTAAACCTGATGCTTTATTAAAATCACTTGAATAAAAAAGGGGAATTTATACACATTTTTTCGTACTATTTTCATATGAAGAAACACGTATAGATGTTGTACTTGTTTTTAAATGTAAATGTAAAATTATGTGTCTTCAGGTACAATAAGTGCATTTGTCGTGCTGTGCTAAGGGGAAAATTAATGAATACAAACTTGTATAATTACACTGATGTATACAGTCCTCTGTATTTAAGGCACTATTACCACTGTAAATTATATATTTTTTTTACCATGGATACGGAGATATATTTTGGTGAATACAGTTTAGCTTGGGAAGGGATTAAGTGGCGAGTTGATGATTTTATGAGCATCTATCAAGAGTACGGGTTTAATCGTCATATTTCAGAACTGTCTCCCACTCGTCCTAGAACGAGATAACGCGACGCGCATCAGCATTCAGAACACGCCGAGAAGACGTTTCAGTGTAGGGGCCGGGGGGAGTGGTGAAATAACCCCCCCCCTCTCAGACAAATGAAAAATTACCCCCATTGGCGATAGTGGACGAGAGCAATGGTGACCAGATCTGGGTGTCATACTAATTAAACTGCCTTCATGAATCACTGTGTAAATATCGTGTAATTCGTATCCATGGAAACGGAGCTGTGAAACGCTAGCGAAGTCTGGCGCAAAGCAATAATACTACAGAACACAATCCGCGTGTCTGTAGATTGTCTGAGAAAATTATAGTGGACCATTCTGTATAAACTTTAAAGTGGGAAGCATAATTCCCACTTACCATGAAATGGGAGAAGAACATCTCAGTCGGCGGGAAATAATTGTTTCCAGTGTCCTCAATAGCGATAATTGGTTTGTTTAAATCTTATAAGTAAGCCTTAAGCGCCCTTTACCTGGTCCGTGTGTGGTATCTGGACTGTCGTATTTTTGGCACGTGGTCTGAAGAGCCTTTGCTTATTGTATTCATAAATTTTACTTTTATTCGATACTGAATAGCATGGACTGTGATCTTCGGGTCAGTTATGTTCGGAAATTATACATTAACAAAATAAAATATGGGTGAGATCTGAGATTCTGACGGTGGCGTGTTGCGCCTTGTAGTCTGGTAGACGTGTACCGACGTTTCGGAAGTTTTTCATGTCTCTATCATCAGGGCTACCAGGCTAAACATCGCGTCGATCTAAAAACTGTCTATATAATTCGAGGTCGTTTGGTTCCATCTTCAGGGAGTTAAAAAAGCGTACCTGCTCTGTGGTGCCTCTTTTTTTATTTCCTTCTTCAGGTAAAATACAGAGAGAGTATCTTTCCAGTTGATCTCTTCTCCTTCGTCCGACAGCGACGTTTTGTGGTAACACATTTTTTTTTTGTCTGGGTAATTCTAATCGAGTTTCTATTAACTTCCTCGGGACTCAGATTTCGCCGTCATTGTGCCGTGCCATTGACTGCAGGACGAGCTAGACGTACGTCTCCTGAAAGAACCTCGTTACCACAAGAATGGTGCCATGTCCGTACAGACCCTGAACCAATTTTGTTTATAGTCCACTTGAACTTTTGTTCAGGGGGGGGGGGTCCCGTGGCCAGACGTCTTAGCGTTTCTCTCAATATACGGAAGAAGACGCTGTTTCCATTAGACGTGACGGAAGTTCTGTTTCCTCTGAAGGTAAGGAATGTGCAGCCAACGATCCGCAACCCGGTATTCGTTTTCAAGAAGGATGTCTTCTGGGTGGGTTGTAGCGCCGTGAAGTCACTTAAAAGTTTACAGATGTTTCGGAGACGTTTCCTGCCTCCATCATCAGGGCGATGATAATTTTGAAGTGTTAAGTGTCGTTTAAAAATATTTTAACTTTGCCATATTTTGTAAGGATGCATTTGTTATAGTGATGATGTCTTGCAATGTAGTGTCGAGGCATGGTCATGCACTTGGTTTTGTATTTATCTTCTCCTGGACCAACTTTCTTTGTAGCATGCCATGTGCTGAAAAATGAAACCGAACAGAAAGGACGCTGCTCTGCTCAGACGTCTATTTTGAACGCTGGTTCGCGATTAATGCTGATAACATTATATTCCAAATAAACTTCACTCCGCAAAGAAGGGAAATTCTGCGTTTGGGCAAATTTTCTGTGGGACCCGGATTAATGAAAGACCAAGGAAGAAAGCTTTAACAGTGAGAGGTGTAAGTAAACTTTCGATTTAACGTAATAAATTTTTTACAAATTTACCATGAATAATCGGTTGCATGTTCATTAAATAGAACAGAGTTTCGTACTTAGAGACGGTGTAAAGTCGACATGGTTACTAATACAGCAATTGAGACACATTAGAAGAAGTTCATAACAAATAAGAAAATTAAGCGTGACTCCGGACGGGGGTGCCCCCGAAACCCGATCCTCTTGAAAAAAAGTTAAAACTTCGATTTTGTTCATATTTTTCTTTATTTGCGTTAATCTCTGTTTATATTTCCTTCTTCTATTTATCGTAATATTTCTATTCTCTTCTGTTTTTTTAAAAAAAATTGTATTTCTTCTTTCATCCTTTCTTCATTTATTTATTTCAGTCTTTTTCTCTTCTCTCGTGCTTTCTCGTTTTATCTGTTTTGTTCCTCTTTTCCTTCTTCATCGCCTGCACACGTGCATTCATTTTACTCTCGTACTCACGTGTGCCCATCCTTTCATCAGCCAAGCTCGGGTTCAGAGTTCGTCCAAGCCGCCCTTAATTACTGCTGGTAGAAACGTCCGTCGAGGTTGCTCAACTGCGTCGTCTTTCAGTCTCCAGACCGCAGTCAGAAAATATCAAAGAGAACATGGCTGCGTCTTTTACCGGCTGTGAGATAAATTATTTTCTTTGTCGGAACACGGATAAGCCGAGATCCTGCACTGATTGTGCCAATCCAAGGTTTTTTTCCAGACTGCATTCTCATGTTTGTAGTTTTTAAAGCGACCTCCACTGGCATTGAATTCATACTGAATGCCAATAAAGTCGACCGGTTGTTTCAAAAGTCGAAGACTCCTCTTGAAAGCCTGTGAACAAACATGACAGCTGTTTTAAAAGAGCAGTAAATAAAGACGTGGAACCGTGGATAGAAATACTGTCCAGATATAGCCATTCTGTCTTCCCCTTCGCACATCTGCAGCCCGCCCTGCAGTCTGACATTGAAACACTCCAAGAATTCCAAGAACGAAGGAAATCCCGAATCTGGCCAACACCTACTGTCATGGCCATTGCCGTGTGTACTGAGTCGTTAAATGACTTGTTAAAGAATTGTTCATTGCATCCAGTATCTTGAATGAACGTGACATGCAGTGACAGATGGAGACAGTTGATAAGGAAATTCTGTTATCCACTTCGGCTCTTTCCGGGATTCCCCGGAAAATCCAACCTTTTATTCGTATTCGACATTCATCTTTCCTTTTTGGCGCCTTGTCAAAACGAAGTGTTTAAAAAAGTACTTGCACAAGCGTGGACATGTTCGCCTGTCTGTCTGTCTGCCCACTTGCAAAAGCTAGAGTACCACGGGATGACTCTTCAAGAAGTTTGGTGAAGTTTAAATTAACATTTTGTCCACAAATTCCAATTTTGAGTCGTATCGGTCAAGAATAACGGACATGTCACATGAATATCATTTGGAATGTAATTCGATTGGCAGATATCGAAACAGATCGAAAATGTTCGAACAAATTTGTATTTTAATTTACCGCAAGGCTAACGGATTCCAAAAATTTATAAATGGATTTTTATGCTGTTTTATAATAACGAATTTAATGTGAATAATAATAAAAAAAAATCAGTCCTTACCTCAAAGAGAACGACGTCTCCATGACGACAATCAACTGGTTAAAGCCGTTTAAGAAATTGATCACTTTATTCTCATATTCATAAGGAAATCATAAACACAGTTTATGGGCTGAGTTACTGATCGCTAAATTACGTGGTACGTATAGTGACCACATATTTCTCTCTCAAATGGTTAAATAGTGCATGTCGAGTGACGGTATTGAAGAAACTTAGCTAGTTCATCAGACAACGTGCGCTCATGTAGGAGACTTTAATGGCGCGCTGTTACGTTCCACCCCCTTGTGATGATGATTCACGCAGACCTTGTGTGTGAAAATGGCTTCCTGAAACCAGATAATAATAAGACAATTCAAGACGCACGTTGCTTCTGATGGCTTTGTGACTTATGAAATGGCCATTTAGTGCAGGAGGGGGTTCGTTAACTCCCCCCTTTCCCCACAGCAAGGCGCCACCTTAGCTTTCTAATGGCTTCTCGTTGTTTTTACCCAGACACTTCAGAATGAAGTCAGAAGGCAGGGGCAACACTTCAGGGCGCCGATATTACAGGAACCTGTTTCTCGTCCCAGTTTGCCTTATTTGTTGCCTTCGTACCATAAAAGATGTTGAATGTTTTCAAAAAAATAATTTCCTCATTATGGTGTTCTGTTTGTCTCGCTTCTTAATCAAAATAACTTTTTTTAAAGGCATGGAGACGTAATTTGTTCACCATTGCATTTCATTGAATATAGGATGTTTAAAAATGTTGAGCCATAGTAAACCTCACATGAGTGGTAAAATTTTTAAACACCCTGTGGATATTACTTGGAGTTGTATTCCATATGAAACTTGTGGATAATAATGATTTGTTTAAAACGTCGTCTTATGTAGAATTTTGTTTTTAGGAAATCAGTAAAGTTTAATTAGAGCTTCATGTAAAGTTTCAGACCAATATTAAGGTCTCCTCAGTTAATGACAGATTCTGTGTAGAGATGTTCATAGTAACTCGTTCGCTAGTATCAGAGGAAAAACGCGTTTCCTTTGGAGCCAGCACAGGCTCCGTTTGAGTTATCAACCTTTATGTTGATAACGATACAAAAGGAAGGGAATGGCTGAATTCTTTGCAACCAACCTCGAGGCTAATAGGAAATTTGACGTTATTGTAAGAGGTGAATTGTGTGTTTGTATGTAACTGGTGAAACGCGAGACCTTACATTCATCATTTATAGGAGCGCGCCTTTTATCCGTTTCTGTAACCAGGAGCCTATTATTTTGTGAGATCGGTTTTTTTTTATATTCTGCAGGTATTATTTTCGATTATTATATCAGAGGTCGGCTATCTTGAATGACGTTCTCCGTGGACCTCCTCTGTCTTGTGCAAACAAATACTGGGATAAACTCACCTCTGTGAGAACCTCAAGTCTTACACTGGGATAATATATTTAAATAATGCAGACCGCCACCTTTCAGATCCTTCCTAATGAACTATACGGGTTTAGGGTTGGTGCCATGAATATTCCACTGATCTCGTAATCTTTTCTCGTGCTCCCAGGATTTGTTCACTGAAAGGCAATATTTTCCCACTTCCTGGTTTAGATTTTAAAAAAAAATCATTACCGCCTCTCCGTTATATTTGACGCTATATAAAATAAGTCTGAAACAGCGTTGAAAATCAGATTGTATGAGAGTCAGCTGAATTTAGATTCGGACATCTCAGGAGACCTGAAGTCGCATGGCAATAGTTGATAATTTTTGTTGTTGCAAGAATTCGTTTGTTTTTGTTTGTTTATTTGATCCTCTGATTCTGAATGTTTATTTTTTTCTCGTGTTAGTGTTACGCTGAATTGGCAGACGGGAGAGTTAGCTGTTTCGAACTCAACTGTTCTGTTTATGTTGACTCATGTGACATTTTTATCACTGCTGTAAATTGCCTCCATTTTTCATATGTACTTTTCCAATATGTACAATCTGTGCTCCTGCAAATAGGACATTTTGTGCCTTTTGTATTCTGAACACATGAAATCGTTGTTTCGGTGCTTTGTGAATATGTCGCAGGATACCTCAGAAATTCTTGAATTTCTTTGTAAAAAATTGCTGCAAAATTTTTCTTCAGGATCTGAAAGGGATGTAACTTCTGCAGATGAAGGAACGTCGTTAAATATTTTCACAATAAATACGTAATTTATTACTTAAGACTTGTAACAATAATGTGGGTTTTGAAGAAATATGTGCAAGTCGTGTCGAAGCAGATGACAATTCTGGGGCGTCCTGTGGGTGTCTGCAATCCGTGATTGGTTTTCCGTGGATGTAAATAATCTGATTCAACCGCTGCTACGAGAACATTGACATAATTTAGTACGGGGAATTCCCTCCCATAGGCGCTGTAGACTGGTTTTATCGAGTGGAATTAATGCACAGATCGAGCGGAACCCTTGCACAGCTCTAATTATTTGCTAAAGATTTTCACGGGGGCGGAATTCACAGGGAAAGTTCTAGGTAAGACCCCAGTTAAGTACTTCGGACGACTCGAAAACCAAGGTGTTACTTTTGTAACAAAATATAGTAGCTATAAAATGACCACAAAATGAGAAGCTGAATTCAACGTATTCATGAAATATCATGGAGCTTGAATATATTTTGGCATACCCGGTATTCTAACTGATTTTTTTGAATTTCTCCGAAGTGATACCGGTGTAGTAACTTTACTCACAACGCTACCACTTACATACACAACTTTAAACCATTCATCATCTACATTTATCCTACCTGTAGACCGTGTACAAACCATATAGTTGAAACATCATTATACGAGGTGCGATCGGAAAGTTTCAAGACTGCGCGTATAAAAACCCGTACACTTATCTCAGGTATTAAATTCATCCATCACCCTCGAAGTAGTTCCCCTGGGAATGAACACAACGATCCCAGCGCCGCTGCCAAGTCTGGAAGCATCCCTGGACGCAATAATTATAATCCATGGTTTGAAGAAGAAATGTAAGAGATTCCGGGAATTTCGTACAGCCACTCTCTAACCACCTTATTTGCGCCAACACCAACTTTTGATCTGATTGCGAAAACTGGTGAGTTTATTGGAGCATTAATTTGTAACAGAACCATCTTATGGCTTGTTTTCTGTGCACCCCAAACTCTGTCACTCTGGCCAACAAAAAGAAAAAAAAGTTTACCTGAGATTTGAATTTATTTCGGTGGTGAATATATCAGTTTTTGATCTGATGGGCCGTGAATCCGTGTGGTTCACATGGTTACCAACGTTTTATAAGAACATGTCCCTTCCATTTTCGTGGAAAAGTCTCTTTAGTTAGTTATCCTGTGCTCTTTCCCCCTCCCAGATGTCCACGTAATGCGAATTCAGTATTCTGAAACCCTCGAATGATCCACGGCTCACATACGTACGCTGCCAATATGATCGTGTTTGTCACTGTTCAGACACACGAGGATTCGTGTTGAGAGCTCGACTCTGGTTAAGTGAAACTACACTCTCCGTAAGACTGCACTTGTAATTACAGCTGACCCACCCTTAACATGTGCAATTCGACACCCTCCCCCCCCTTCCCCAAAGACGTCTTGTGCGATTTAATTAGAAAATTAGAGCGACAGGAAATTACGCGGTTATAGTTCGTTTGGAGCCATCGGCTGGACTGAACTGGGACGGAGGCCACGCCTTCCAGTAGCAACGTCGTCTTTCCCTTTTGTGTTTCCGTTCTTTTCCTCAGCCATAATCACCTTTGTACTCTACTTCTCTCACAATTCTTTTTTAAAATAATCTGTCCTAATGTTTCTGTTGTAATTTCATCTACACTTTCAACATATTTTCCGTTTTTCTTTAATTTTTATGTCTCGTTTGCTCTTATCTGACCTTTGTCTCTCTACGTAGTTTCATTTAATGTACATATTCATCTTCACTACAAACACTCCATTTTCTCATCCTCTTTTCCCATTCTACTCAACGATTCTTAATTCCTCGTTTTCTCTAATTTATCTCCAATTTCAATACGTTCACCGCCAGCTTCATCATCATATTACATTTCCCACTTTGCTCCTTAATATGATTTTCCTTCATCTTCTCCCCCCCCCCCCCCCACCTAACTTCATTTTCTACCCTCTTCTTGTTCCTACATCATCTGCAGTTCCTTTTTTCTCGAGCTGCTACTTTTTCAATCCACTTCGTGGCTCGTACAAACACTGTACTCCACCCCACTTCACCACTCCACTTACTTACTACACGTGGATCTGTGACGACAGATGAATAAAACTGTGCCATATTTTCCCTGTCCCTGAAAGGGCGCATTTTCAACTTTATCCCTGTATACCGCACTCGTGGGGGGGGGGGGACATCGTGGACAGTCCATTTCTGCTCCAATAGGTCGTATAACTTTCCCGTTTACTTCCAAATAACTACCTCCTGAATCTTAACATCTCTTAGATCGATATATTTAAGATATCTCTGACGAGGAACTGTAGAAATCCACAGAAAGGGGAGGTAGTGTCAGAGGACCTCCGGAATATTAATCGGAGTAACTGATATTTATATTTTTATACGCCCTGTGGATTCATTCCGTCGGTAAAGCGGTGTACCTGCGATGCTGGTGACGGACACGCTGTTTCATGACTCCAAGACGTCCGGGGCGGAGGGGGCGGAAGTGGATTACGCTTAGTGGGGCTTCGAGAAATCGATCGACCCAAACATTTCACGTTCCTGTCTGGCCAAAATGTACTTCCTGCATAGTGGTCAGTGCTTTTTACCTTCATAGCGGGACCGATTACGAACCGTTGTTCAGACCACTACAGAATGACAGTGTTTTGAACCGAAGTGAATGATGTATTTGGATGTAGACACAGTATACATACTTCATCTCGCATATACCGCGTGTCCCAGAAAATCCAGTCATTTTGTAAGGTACATTTTTGTCAGTTATATGAGAAGAAGCCCGGAAAGTTACACTAACTACCGCTTGAGTTAACCTTTTTTTTCTGTTTGTGAAACCAAATGGTATGTACCAATCAGCACTAAAGATGGTCAGAATAAACTTATCTAGAACACGAAATTGAACCTCGTCCTAAAATCGACTACTCTGACTTCGATTTTCATGTCTTTCCTCAACTCTAATAGATAGTCGCTAGAATAGTGTGAATAGGTATGGATTTGAAAGGAAGTGATTTTATATTATTAGTTAATCGTCTCAGTCATTGAGGAAATAAAAGATGAACACAAGTAACTTCAGTCGGTGATCTGAGATACAGTTTGAGTTCCCTCTGAATCCATATCAGCGTGTTTTGCATCTGATACCAGTTGATAAAGGATCATGAAATAATCAAGATTAAAAACAGAGTTTTTTTTTGAATGTTTTAATTTACCCTGAAATTTATTGTCAGTAATATTAACAGAAGGACCAAGGTAGATGTCAGGAAAATGACGAAAAGAAATTTCCCCACCTCCTTGAGATCGAGGTAAAATTTGTGAAGCGATGAATATGTAGATGATGCTCTGTATTCCGATAATTTTCATCCACGACGTCTGGTTTCTTATTTGATTTTAATGAATAGCCAGGAAGACGGAGAAGCGAATTGCCTCACGGCATTTGTTTCATTGATTTCTATTGGTTCTCTCCAATGCAACGGCTGCAGCCATTGGCTAAGAATTTCTAAATAGTCAAACCGAGCAGATGATTTTGTTCATATGCAATCCATTCGTGGATAGAATTGTTTCCTTCTCATTTTAATGGAAAGGAAGTCAATCAAATTTCAATATTAATAAATTCCAAGAGTCATTGTGTATTTCTGTTTATATGAAACGGAATATAAAATTAAAATCCACAGAAACTAATTAAAGGAAAAGCGTTAAACATCTTTTTTGATAAATATAAACCAGTACGCTCTGTGCCACTTTGCGTGACGATAACAAATGAGAAAAAGTCTCCTCAATCTGCGACTTCAGTTTTGTAATCCATGTATTTGGATCGACTTGCCAAACCAGAAGTATATGAATAAGGGGGTTGTGGTTCTTTGTGTATAAAAATATAATTGTAATTAATTTGAGCTAAGTTCGTGATTGCTTCTGTAAACGGCCCCAGGGAAACTTACTTTGAGTTCGCGCCTCGTATTTCTGTTCAAGTTTACCCTTCATAATGTTTCCTTACAGGTATTATACAGAATGCGCGTATGCACGTAGATTCCATATGCATAAAATTACGTCATTTTATTTTACAGTTCTACCAGTTGAAGAGAAAACATTTTTCGAGGTGTATAGTGACGCGAGCGTAAAGATTGTCAATGTTCTTTAAATGGGCCGCAAAGTTCCGTCCTGATTGACCATTCACACATCTCCGACGTAGCACGATCTCAGCTGTAAAGCGTCGTTTAATGACTCAGGGCACAAAGACGTGTTTCGCGGTTCGGAAGTTGCAGTCAGCTGTTAATTACTCGCGGCTGTCCAGTGTTCGGTGACATCCGCGCAGTTGTGTGAAACTTTATCAATCCTTCTGTATTTAGCCCGGTGCATCTGTCGCCCCACAAGTTGCTATAGCAACTGTGAGTTCGCTGCTGAATGGTTAACTCTCTTGACCGGCTCGACTCCCGACAATCCGACGCCTCTAAAATGGAATCCATCCCAACTCGATCATTTCGTTAGATCGATGATGATAGGACGTACTGGTGAACTGAGAGGATGCTTTCAGCTTGTGGTGAGTCTTGAGCTCAGTTCCGTTAAGACTCCATTAACTCCCGTTCTTGTGATTTGAATATTTGAATAATTTTAAGTTGCTTTAAAAAAAAAATTGAACGACAGATTAATTCTTATATATTACTTTTTAATGTCGACTTTTGGCTTACTGTACGTCGTTGAAATACATGAGAAAATATTCGTGACTGGTCAGTGGACACGAGTCTCGAAAGAATTTTACGTGTCCTCCTGTCTGAATGTTCCGTCAATATTGTCTGGACCTGCCCCGGGGGGGGGGCATAACATCCCTCCGAGCTTTTTAACCAGGTTTACCGTAGTTTTATATTGAGTAGTAATTCAGTCGTGGTGTAATTTTCTATAAATACTACTTATAATAAATACATAAACAGATTATTGTGAAAATACAATATACGCTATTATTAACAAGAGGATTAATTTAGGGCAGTAAAATGACAGCGTCTGCGGATTCAAATGTTCGCCGGATTATTGTTATAATGTAAAAAAAAAAGATTAATGAAATCACGGTCCGTTGAATGTAATGCAACCGGCCACGCGCAAATGTAATATTGTTGAGTCGCATGTAGTTTATGGCCAAACATTATTAAGTTCAGTCCATTTGGTTGGCAAGCCACAGAAGCTGATACCAAGTGGAATTAATTTTATTGTAACAAAAAAAAAAAGAAATTGCTTTGATGCCAAATTAATTTACTTACTTAAGCTAGGCTAGGCTGTATTTTAGCTTCTCAGAAATGTAGGTCTTCTCATTATAAAGCTGAATCTCTTCCAGAATTCCAGTGAACTGTAACAAGTCGGGGCTTATTCCCGACGCTCAAGACAGAACTCTACTTTGACTGTGTGCTGGAAAAGCGTAGTTATTTAATGAATACTTCAATTTTACCACATCCGTGAAGTATCCCAACTAACAGTATAAATTATGTATTAAGTAAGACACAGAACTCTTCTTTGAAAGCTGCTAGTCTCTCATCTCGTTAAGAATTCTCACATTTTCATGGAATTCAAAAGTGTATCAGTGTTCATAGAAGATAACTTTTTTTCTTTGTCATGAATTGTACGAATCCAGTGGTCATAATGAGATCCTATTTCTTTGAAATACATTTTAATAATATCCTCCCATCCACGCGTAGGCCTCCCAAGTAGTCTATTCCATTCATATTTTCAACCAAAATGATCCCCCCCACCCTGTATGCTCAATATGTGACAAGAAAGCACAACTTACGAAGCTCCTCATTGTCAATGCCTCCTGTTTATTTATTATTTTGTGCGGTGCAAAAATAATAGATACATTAAAATAAATCTTATTTCCTGAAGCAAATCCACGTGATACTAAGGAGAGAACGCAAGTTCGCCTACAAGTTTGAGGTTAGACTACACGCAACACGACTATTGCCGGTACGTTGCCGCCCGCGCACGGCGATTCGCCCAAGAACTTTTCGTCGTACTCCCTCGTGCATCCCTTTTCATAAAATATCACCAGTTGATGTAGCGTGTTCCAATGAAGTGATCCATAATGACCGCGTCTGTCGGCAGGTGGTAGTGGGGTCTGACGCAACGGGGTGCGTGCCCTCGTAATTGGAGGGAGAAAATGTATCGAGGCCTCTAATGAAAGAGGGCGCTCGCTGAGTTAGGGAACAAAAGTGTGGTCAGCACTGGGGCTGGTAAGTTCCGAGTCCAGCTGGTACAGTCCTTTCGACAGCACGGGCCGCGCTATTCAACAGTCTCGCTACCATTTTAATCTGTCGACACATTTTCGATTCATATTTTGCGTCTCCTGTCTTCGCAGTTTTCGAGTAACTCATTTTTGTAGGGTTCTGTACTCAGTTTTCATTTTAAGAACGTACGGAATATCGGGGCACCGTCAAATCGAAAAGACGCTGGTCGTCTGTTGGATAACGGACGCTGATAATCTACAAGACGATTTTTTATTATAATCAGAGAAAGGATTTCTGGACAACCTCGCTCTCGAAGAGCGTATTTCTGTGTTTTATTGTAGCTTTGTTTACAACGTGTTAAACCGACTGAAAGTTATTAAAATCTCTGTCATTTTATGCTAATTAATTAGTGCTTAAAGTTAAGAGCTCTGCGTCGTGTTACATGTGTTTCAAACGATGTTAATTACTTTGTTCAAAACGCGTTCTGTGTTTATCAGCCAAACCACTGTTTCCGCATTCCTAATTATAAAATGCAAATGTAAGCAGCCTTAGTGCGACGTGTACACACACAATATGGCACCCAGAGGCGTCATTGGACTCCTTTATCCGGAACCAGCCTTAGTGCGACGTGTACACACACACAATATGGCACCCAGAGGCGCCATTGGACTCCTTTATCCGGAAAAACCCGTACGTTTATCGTGTCACCTCGTGCAGTAGATTTATCAGCATCTAAAATCAATACAAGTGCTGAAAGCAGAGATGACTTCTTCAGAAGCATGATTGAGAGCGCGTGACGTCAGGAAAAATTGGTGGTAGACGTGGGATGGGTTACTTTGGTCTGGATGACCACACAGTAACAACACCGAGCTGTACACTTGTGTACAGCTCGGAACATCAGATTTGTTATAGCCATGTCTGTAAACGGAACAAGTGAAAGTGTTTAGAAGATGAATGTTTCATAATCTTAAGTAAATTTTCTTGCAAAAGTATACAAAGATATTTGTGTTTTATGTCTGAGTCAGTGCACTGAAGATATCGACGCAGAGGCTGTGAAATAGAACTTTGTTCAATTAATAAAAAATGGCTGAACATGCAAAAGATTCATAGACCTAGATGTTACTGAAGTAAAGTGCGGGTTCTATTGAGATATACATCCTTTGTTTTAGATATTTTAATATATTTAAGCATTTAATTAAATATGAGGAAATTATCTAAATAGAAAAGATTTCGTTTGTAGCTTGGTTGATCGGTGAGAGATTTTGAGTCTAAAGAGATAATACTTATTTTTATAATGTTACAACCGTCGTCATAGTAATGTTGTGAAGGTATTTGGGGGATTATGGGATAATATTTGTAATTATGTGTTTATTTTTTTAATTTTCCGCCATCCTTAAAGGGATATTTGTAATTATGTGTTTATTTTTTTTGAATTTTCCGCCATCCTTAAAGGACATTATGGGAGAAAATAATTAATAACTTTCTTAAATGATACATTTATATTTGTAATAAATTAAAATGGAGACCAATAAGCTACACAGAATATGACACAACTAATGTAGAGAATGCGGAATTTTTAAACGTAATTCTAGGCCCTACCGCCTCTCTGTTAGGGATTACCAACTTCAGTAATCAGCCCATGAAAACTGGATATCATCACAGATTTTGAGATTGGAATCCTTGACCCCGAATATCAATCAGGAGAGATGTCCACTACCTTGGAAGTCTCCGCGTATACAAATTTTTTTTTCGTTCTCTGATTTGTCTTGTTTCTTGAGTTTTCTGTTAAATTATCTGTTCGTTCATTTTATCTTGCTTTATTCCAGTTGTAATTGTTCATTGTAGTTCTTCCTCTATGTAGTTCAGAATCTGCAATCGGTCCCTTCCCTCACCTTTGTACCTCGAAAGTCACAGCGAAGTTTGTCGGTCAGTCCGGATTCCGGTCACTCTCCGGACGATTTCATGTGGCGTCCCGAATTACCAATCAAACAGCTTTACTACGAAAAAAAACCCACAAATTGATTTCCCCAGTAAATTAGTTTGGAGCCCAAATGCGCAGGAAAGGAAAAAAAAATATATATAACGTGAAAGGCTAGGGATTCGACTAATCGCGCGTAGTGATTCAGGTTGTTAGTAATTTACGTTCGGAACGTTCCGTCACTGTGTTACGTTTTCCGGGAAAAGCAAATATTACGGCTTCCAGTCTTAAACGTATTCATCTAAAATTTGACAAAACGAAGAGATAAATAGCGTAACGCTTAAGACAGGCGAATTTGCGTTTCCTTCTTTAACCCTTCAAAACACCGAGGTGACTATTTGTACCACCTGTTACAACGTTCAGTAACTCTGCATCCCCCCCCCCCAGACAGATTTTGTGGGTTTTCCGAGGATAAATAACATTTATCTTCTTAAACATCGCTAACCACTTGATATTTGTAATGGTGTTGTCTTGTGTTTTCTTTGAGGTACGGACTGAATTCCTAAATATTACTTTGATGAGATTCTTGCTTTGTAATATAAGGCGTTTGCATCTTAATGAACATGCCGAGAATATTACTAGGTATTTGGCTCTGTAAGAACCCCTCAACCATTTATATTATTTTCCCAAAACAACCGGGGGGGAGGGGTTTAGAATCAGTCTATGCAGTCACTAATTAAGCATGTCGTAATGTGCGTGTCTTTAAACGAGTCTCGTTGGTAAATCGAATCTCGCGTGTAATTATCAGGAACCGTTTATAGTTATTTTTAGGTCTTGTTTGCTTTTTTATCCACACCCCACCAACTGCTCTTATTTAATTTTCAGAGTCGTGTTTCAACTCTGTAGGTGTCAGTGGTCCGTCCTCTGACCAAGTGCAGAGATTTCTACTGCCCGCCACGTCATTTCTGGCAAGGGTGAAACATTTTTGAGAAAGATATTTTGCTGGTGGTTTGTTAACTCGTGGTTTCTGTAAAAGTGGTTTTGATGGTGGTTCGTGATGACCGGAAAACGCGTATAAAGGAACATTAAGAATAAGGAACGAAGGATAATGGAAGATGAAAGGAAAGGAATGTTATTCGGTGGAAATATTTATTCATTTTATTAGTAGTTTGTTGTTGAAGGAACCAGGCGTGCCTCAATTTAAGATACCATCTCGTCCTTTTCCCGAAGTGAGTCAGAAAAAACACGAAAGACATGTCGTGATAGTTAGTTGGTTTCTGTACCAAGATATGAACCCTGGATCTCTCGAATACGAAGCAGGGGCCTTAACTTCTGCGACGTTCGATGGAAAGGTGAGATAAGGTAAGAGTGTGACGTACGCAGAGAGGAAGACGCGATTGTAAATCTTTCTGTTTACAGTCCCTGGTTTTAAGAAGCTACATGGCAAGTCCTTAATTCGGGGAAGAAGGCTTCGGAGGCAGTAACACTCGTTAACTGAGTTCTCTTGTCAGTGTCTGCAGACAAAAACACTGGCAGACACTTGTAAGAGTTGGCCCAAGAGGTTCTCTGAAGCCAGGCAAATTCAGTCTTTGAAGTCAGGAGATCAGGCGGCCGTTCTTACTGAGACATAATCTCGCAGCTAAACACTTTGTTTCCAGAAGCAATGCAAATTCGCTTGTGATCACAACATTCTCTAATGCGTCTGACTATTGGTATTGTGCAGGTTTCGTTCTCTTAAAAATAGGATATAATTTTGAATAATATTCTTGTGAGTTGTAACTCCACGTGAACTTGTAAGTATATATTAACGTTTTTGAAGAACGTACCGCGTCAATTTTCACTGTTGAAGAACAATATGACGTATCACCGCCCTGAGAAGTGTGCGATAGCCATGATCAGACGTCATAAATAATCAAATACTTGGTCTTAAGTTACCAGGTTTATCTCTGGCCTGCATTTGGTTGGGGTCACCGAGTAACTGTATTTCTGTTGAACATCGGTGTCTTATGCGTCGCGTGCTTTGGTAGACATTGACGGACGTTTCAGATGCTTCCATAATAAGTGCGATGATTGTGAACTGCTGAAACGTCGGTCGTTATCTTCATGCTCGACGCCGTGAGTACCTGAAATCTCATCTAGTTTAGCTGAGTTTTTTGCCTTCAACCCAGGCCCCAGTATGAAGTAAACTGAGCGTATCGAGAAGAAATCTCATCTAGTTTAGCTGAGTTTTGCCTTCAACTCAGGCCCCAGTAAGAAGTAAACTGAGCGTACCGAGACGTCGTCATAACATGAAACAACCTTATTTCTGTGTCGCGTGCTCTGAAGGCAAACATTCAAAACTCGTTCAAAATTAATTTGCTGTAACACGCATAGAACACACTATCTCCAACAACACGAGCTTCATTACAATACAAGATGGCTTTTGCGCTCCGCGTAATACGTTCCATAATTTGTCGATAGATGTAGCACTTACCAGAGGCAAAGATGGATGATTTTAGGCCACTAACTAACTAATTATCTAAGTCTCTGGTAGAACAACCCTGCTGACCCCAAAGTCCGTCTCTGGACACGATCCTGGGACACTTGGCTTGCTTCCAAATTCGTATATTGGGTTCTATTTGGACTCAGTTCCACACGAATTTATTCATCATCCTTTAAGTTAATTTCTGCTCTGTGGCGTTTAACTTCCTTCCCAACATCTGACACCTTCAGACGTGTTAAGTGACACAGAACACAGTGGAACAGAGCTCCTTAATCCGATAAACATATGCACAGTGAAACATGAACCCAATTTAAATGATATGATCGGAACCATTCCAGTCAAGCCCTGAGCTTTTGTTTCCCATCCCCCTTGGTTCTCATGAAGCGGAAGGGTGGTCCCCCTCCAACCCCTTTCAGACTGCAGTGCGGCATGGTGCGGTATCCGACACAATACGACGTCAGGGTGGCGACCGTACGTACCTGCGCTTTGGGGTCCGGGGTTCGAACCATCAGATGTCACAACGCTTCTCTGCTGGGTTTGTGATTTATCACCAGTTTATGGATTTTATAGTTGTTTCATAAATACTAAGAACTGTGTTTTGTTTTAAATTCGAGTGTCTTATTTATCACGTGACCATCTGAAAATTTCGGCGATGAACTGTCTTCACGTTCACAGTGGCCCTCCATCTGTCCCTGTCCTGAGTCAGATGAGTCGTGTCTATACGCCTGTGCATTCTGAGATCCGTTTTAATATTATCCCCTGTCCTCATCGTAGGTCTGTGAATTTGTCTCTTCCTCTGAGGATGGCTGAATTCTTCAGTTCCGAAGACAGTCGGTGCACGAAGTGTTCTCCTTTATTACAGAGTAGAATTTGGGCACTCTAAAATTTCTGCCGCTTGAGAATGAGAGACGGAATTTTGCATGGATTTAAATATGATTATAGATTTATTCTATTTCTACTCAACAGCGTAATTCTTGGTTTTGGTTTTTATTGATAAAATCTAGAGATATGACCTGTGTCAATACGGAGCAGAAGTCTAACGTTTCGGAGACCGCCTCTACTTCCATCTTCAGGGAACGATACTAGCTTCTTTGATTAGCTAACTATGCGGTTTAAGCTGCATATTTTACAAAGTACCAAATTAGAAAATGGCGACTACTTTAGAATTTAGGAGGAAGCTGTTGTGACATGTTTGAATTTACTATTACGATAATAGCCTTGAGAGTTTGAAGAAAATCACGAAACATTTAGTCATGGTAATGGGTAATCTAGCTGAGATTCAAACACGATACCTGTGGAATACGAATCTGTGCCATTATCAACCTACTTGATGCGAGACTATAAAACAACAACGGAATATTAATTTTTATACACCCTGTAGCACCGGGTCTGTTGAGTCACGTGCAGCGGCTCTTTACTGTCGTACTGGGCGTAAAATAAAAAGTGCGGTGACGTTTGACGTCAGGACAAGTTAGCCTGCACGCGAAATTCTTTTCGAAAATTAATTTACTGGTTTCCTTGTAGCAGAGCAATTTATGTGGCAGAGGAGGACGACGACGACGACGACACAGCCCTCTGTCTCTTGTCAGCACGTGAGTGCCGTAACTACATTCTGATACTGCGCCTAAACTGTGTTATTCCATCAACTATACATGTCTGATAATCCTACAAATATTAACCTTTTAACCCGCCGTACAAATAATTGCTTACAAAAATTTGTTGAGAAATCCGAGGCTGCTATAAGATTTGTGCATGCGACAAAGTTTATCCTGTAGAGATTTAAACATATCTTTTTATCCTTTGAGGCCAAACCTGTTATAAGTTTTATTTAAGAATACAGTCCGTACCGCGAAGAAAACACTACACTTCACCATTACAAAGATCAACTGGTTAACGCTGTTTAAGGAAATAATCGCTGTTTACAGTGAGAATCATAGTTCGTCTAAATTACATTTAAGAATTCAGTCCGTACCGCGAAGAAAACACCACACTTCACCATTACAAAGATCAACTGGTTAACGCTGTTTAAGGAAGTAATCGCTGTTTACAGTGAGAATCATAGTTCGTCTAAATTACATTTAAGAATTCAGTCCGTACCGCGAAGAAAACACCACACTTCACCATTACAAAGATCAACTGGTTAACGCTGTTTAAGGAAATAATCGCTGGTTACACTGGGAATTGTATGAAACACAAATACAAAATGAAGACTTACTGATTGTTCAAGCAGGTGGTACATATAGTTACCACTCGTCTTTAAGTGTTAATAAATGTTATTCCGCAGAAATAATTGGTTATGATCTGAATGCGATTGAAGTAGTTTATTGGATGGTTCAGTGGCAGGCTTTAGGGGTGACTCTTCCTAGTACATTTGAGATCCTTTCTGCTGGTCGATTGAGTTTTTAGCAGTAAAATTGTTAGTAAGTTTCTTGGTTGGTTAGTTAAGATAATAAGTGTTGGTGCATCTGTTTCAAATCCAGAGTCGCACAGTTTACAAAGCAGCCGAACTACCGCTAAGATAACTCGCTCCGCAGTAGCATAAGTAGTTGATTGCGTCACACGATGGGAACTTTGGCCTCTGTGGGATAATCGGGGCATAGTTCGGGACATGAGGATGTAATTTTGTGTTGGCACCACTGACCTTATTTGAGGCTTATGAAGAGAGATTCCTTGCACTGACCGCGTGGAATTTGAGATGGAGACCAACATTCCTCGAAGTCGTCGTCTTCTTCTTCTTCTTCTTCTCGTATAATGCGACAGCCTCGTGTTAACATGCGGTCAGACCTGCTACTTAATGAGCGACCCTCGTACAAAGGGCACGCCAGGCATTATGTGCGTTCTAACTGTATTAAATATAAACTTTCTTTCACGGGGAAAATGTCTCTAGTTTCATAAATGAAAATCTAGAACATATGAAAATTATCTGTAATAAACGGAAACAGTTTTAAAGCAGCAACGGAATGTAAAATGAAGGTTGTAAAGCGAAGGAATCTGCTTGAATATTCTTCTGTTCGTATAATTTTATTACACACTGTACATTTCCACTTTTGAAACACGTACTTTTGAGATGAAGGACGGCGCATTTCCCGTATAGGTTCGCAACTCATGCGTTTATGACTTAAGTCAGTTTTGCGCTGCGTCTGTGGTACTGAACAGTATACATTTTATCTGTCCTGTTTTTTTTCTTACCTTCTTTCAGGACTCTTATATAGGAGAGTAGGGACAGGGATCGTGTTGAAAGGATATAATGCTTAGAGTCAATGATGTAAAAAAATCCGTACCACTGCGTTAACAGGAAGACGAGCATCGTCATGTCGTAAGCAAACCAAAACAAGGCAAATAAACGTAAAATGAAGTGTGTTAGAATCCGCATTATCGGTTGTGTTAATTGTAACGACCTTCCAGCACAACAAGAGTTTGGAGCTTTGAGGGTAGCGGGGAGAAAACATGTCCAGAGGGTTGCTAAAAAAATAGAGAGGCTGAAAGAATGTGTAACAAACCAACCAATACCATAAAAACAGGAATATTATCGTGTTACCCTCCTCCGGGGGAATGCAATGATTAGGGCGGTCGGACCGGAGGTTGTGGAGTGTCCAGTTTAAACGCTGGATGTGACAGACTTACTCCTCGACAAGGTTTTTGTAACGATCTGTTACCAGCAGTTGCTAAGTTGCTTCTTCAGTTTCCTTATTGTTATCACGTTTACTGCTGTGTATTGTCTAAGTTTCGTGGGTTTCTTCAGCCACATTACGTCAGTTATAAGACAGTGCTTTGACGCAGATCTGTTGGTGAAGTTACAAGTCACTGTTACCGTTTTCGAACCTTGAACCGGGAAATGGTTACTCATTGAGAGGTTTCGTGACTCTCCTCAGTGCCTCATAGCCAGACATTAGTGCATTCAAATTGGCCACGACGAATTCCAAATCCCATAAAATGGTTACTCATTGAGAGGTTTCGTGACTCTCCTCAGTGCCTCATAGCCAGACATTAGTGCATTCAAATTGGCCACGACGAATTCCAAATCCCATAAAATGGTTACTCATTGAGAGGTTTCGTGACTCTCCTCAGTGCCTCATAGCCAGACATTAGTGCATTCAAATTGGCCACGACGAATTCCAAATCCCATAAAATGGTTACTCATTGAGAGGTTTCGTGACTCTCCTCAGTGTTTATAAAATAAGTAATTATGTAACAATGAAACTCGGTTTTTCATGATTATACGATTTAATTTTTATGGAATTTTGATTCGTCGAGTATCGATCGTGTTCACTCGTTATTTTATTCGTCTCTGTAACACTTAACCGTGGGGGAAGGCATGTGTGTGACAGTAGCATCAGCGGGGAAAGTTGTTATGGTTTTGTAGTGTCATAACTTTTTTACCGGACGCCATTTTATGACGCTAATGTGGTAGAAAATAACCACTTTTTATGTCGAGTCACAACCGAGCATGGATATAAAAAAATGGCACTCACTAATTGTGTTTACGTAAAGAAGCGATTAAAATTTTTTGGATGAAATTAAATCCCAATCAAAACTGTTTTATATTTGGTCATTTATATTTTGAATTCAAACAGTCGTTTTATCCCAGGAAACTTCTTTTTTTTTGCCCCAAAATAGCTGCAAAACCTATAAATATTACTATAATTTGTTTGTTTATATTTTGATCGTTGTTTGTTTGTTTTTGCATTTCAGTGTTATCCGTTTCTCACCAGTTTCTATAAACAAAATTAATAAACACTTTTCTGCGTGTTTAGTAACTTCGTTTTTTTTTAATATTGTCTCCGTCTCACTGTTCAGAAAAAGGCGTTGTGTTAAGCATACGAAATTTCGGTGATAATTTTCAGAAATGAATTTTGAAAACTTTTTATGCTCATTTCAGTATTTTTGAGTATATTAAATAAGGTAATTTGTCGGTGGGTTATATCAGCGTGGTATTGTTGGTTGTCATTAACGTTTGGGTGGGGGGAAATACTGCCTCAATTTTCAGTGTGAGTTTATCTCGAAATGTAGGTAACCACAGCACCGCACCGGAGAAGACCACGACAACGAGGTTATGTTGATGTAGACTTGTAAGTTAAATGGGAAAATGCCAACAGAACACCATGAGGTTTGTCGTGATACTGTGAACCGAGGCCATTGTCACAGCATTGCGCCCCCATGATATGACCTCATGTTGAGTAGTTCGTAGGAAAAACGCGACTTGCAGACATGGAGAGGCCCACTAGGAGACTTTAGAGCGTGAGGATGGTCTGATATTCTATGCTGAGGCTGACTTCGAAGTGGACCGTAACTCACTGATTATTACCACTGGAAGTCTAACGTGCAGGGGCCAAACTAGTGTGTCAAATGGTTTCGCCCTTAAAATACGTGACTGGGCGTTAGGCCTGTATATAAGGAGCCTAAAAAGACAGCTGCAAGTTACAATAAAACTTGTATTATACCTTTCCCTATTACAGGTTGAGCAAAGCGTGAACAAACAGTCCATTAAACATAATATTTGTTGATAGATGGAACGACTCTATGGTCTAGACAACATTCCACTTGCTTTATGCATAGGCGATTGTATTTTTCGAAACTTGAACACGTGAAATGCGCCATATTTGAAAGACTGCCAGCTGATTTGGAGTTCTCTTTTTTTTGTTATGAGTTATGCGAGGGTGGATATCGATCGATTTGTCGATACATACACACCCCCTTCTATATTCCGTGATTGCACTGTTGGGGAGCTGGCCATTGTTGTCACGTGATTGAACAGATAACAATGGTGGATTCGCTGTTTAGCGTTCCCTGCTGAGCATTATTGTCTCGTCTTTTGTGTGGTTCTAAATGATTTAATGGGGCATAAGAGAGATACGGAGGAGCGAAGCTATTGCCCGCAAATTGTGGGGTTGGACGTCACTGGTTTGCTCAGACTGTATCATCGGACACGCCACATGAATTTAACTTAATCCGGGTTTCAAATGCCAGTTTTTCTACTTTAGAATTGGGAGATTAAGTCAGCACATTAAATAAGTATATTTAAGTGACGTCTTTAGGGTAATATTTAAATGTAACCTCGTATCCTTCAGAACCCTACAATTCTCTACACTCTCTTCACATGTGTAAAAAGGATGAAGAGATACAAATGGCTCTCCAGGGCTCTGACGTAGCATCAATTCCTGATAAATTTCCATAGCAGAGGAAACTGTGGTCCACACTTTGGTCATTGGTGGGAGGTCTTTAATGTCAGGAATTGTTTTGGGGGGAATTGCTCGGTGCGTTGTGGGATTTTGTACCGACTCACGCTGAGATAGCTTTTCATTCCTCTACGGCTAGCGATTATCATGTTATCGGATCCACCCACTGCCAACCGCAAGGTGTTTGTTGTCCATCACGTCTTGAAACACAAAATTTCTCACATCCGTTCCGGGCGACACGTGAACGTTAAGCTTTAACAATTTTAGACTTAAAAACTCCGGGTGTGCACGAAATTTGGATTGGTGGGCCCCAGCACCCAGGAAATCCCGATGCCCGTGCGGGAAATCAATCCGTATAAGGGCATTTGCCTGGAGGGACTGAGGAAAAACACGGAAAACATCAGTTGGCATAACCAGTCTCCGGGCCGAGATCTGAACCCTGTGCCTCCCAAATTCGAAGTGTGTCTGTGCACGTGGGCCGAGGGCTCAATGTTTCCGGATAGAAATATTTCATCGCGTGAAGAACCCATCAAAATACAGTCAAGTTTATGAGCGAATAGGGAAGGAGTTTGTGTATTTGCCGGCTTATTAAATACCCGGTGCGGTCTGGACGATCCAGTTTACTGACTGACTGACTAGCTAAGTCCTGAGGGTATTTTTTTTAACACTGGCAGTTCCTGTGCTGTGAGAGCGGGTTTGTTTTTCTAGTGGAACCAGACTTCCAGTTTTATTTGTGATCGCTTATCTAATGTGGAATGTGTCAAAATTCAAATAGTTTTTACATCACTGTGTGTTCATGTAGCCTACCTTGAAGGTACGATTCTAATAAATAAGGCAAAACTTGCTCCTTTAGCTGAATCTGGTGGGTTGGGAAGGAAACGGAATGGATCAGTGAGCACAGCACACCTTCATTCCTTCGCCTAAGATGGCAGCAAAATCGTAGATTTTGCAAGCGGGAGTAAGAAAGGAGTCTTTCCACTTTAAATTGAAACATAACTCCACCCTCTCACCTAGGGGTGAGTATTACAAGGTTAATGGGTTAACTTTAAAATTCACGACCAGACTATGTTTTTATATACCCCAAGAAAAACGAAACCTTAGCCCGTATAAACCCATAAACTATCATAAAATGAATTAGACACTTCTAACACCAAATAAGAAGCTCCCTGCAACCCTAATTTAGAAGCAACTGTGGGGGGGGTGTTTATCCCTTATTACGTGTGTGAGTAGCTAGCAGCGTGAGTGATGTATTGTCTGTCGTCGAACTTCACCTTGTTAAAAACGAAGTTGGGTCTTGCGTATTACCTATAATATATTCTTGGCTAAATTTAAGCGGGGGTGGAGGGTGCGTGCTGGTTTAACGCGTTCCTGACTCTATTCTAGGGGCGGTTGAGGGGGTGGGTATAATTGTAGAGCGCCGGAAGTAACTAAGGGAAAGTTTTGCAGGTAGGTGCCCCCTTGCACATTGTCTGTCGGGGATATCAAACTTTGAAACCCCTACTTGCCACTCCGGCTTATTAATGACGTCATTGATTAATGTCATTACGTGGTCTTCAAGAGGCTTAATTTCGGTTTCCATTGAGTTTCTTTGCCTCTCTTGTATTTTATGAAGCGGTAATTATTTTAAAGACGGATTTCTGCTCTCAAGAATGTTTAGGTTCAATCATAAATGGCTTCAGACGAATCCCTAGAGTCTTCTGAGCTCTTAACAGTAGGCCGATCGTGGGCATTATGTCATTTTCACATTGCAAAGTTAGTCATAGTACATACTATTTTAGTCATGCAATATATTTTTCTTTTACATTTCGTTAAATAATTATATAATA
>NW_019059696.1:918451-938431 GCF_000696155.1 Zootermopsis nevadensis | reverse complement strand
TATATATATATATATATATATTATAGCTTTATAAAGCATTTTGCAACATCTGGAAAACAGTCTTTAGCTAAGAGAAATATGAACATTCATCTCCTGACTTTCTTTCGGACATGTGATCTCAGATTAAGGATGCCTGAAGTGCATGGCTACCTTGCTACGGAATGGTTACCCGGGTAACTTCTAGATAACTTTCACAACTTTTTCCCCGACCAGGAAGCACTGCTCGAACCACCTAGGAAAAAGTTCGTTCGTATTTGAGAGGGGGCACTGCACGTATAGACGAAGTGATGTGGGGTCACTTGGGATTTCCCCTCCGGAAGCAGCTAGTACGCATTCTGGTGGCGGGCGACTGGAACAAGACGTCAAAACAGTTCCCGCGAGATGTGACACAAGAAGATCACATAATATTAAGCCTTTGTTTCGCTCAATACCACCTTCTATCACAGAAAGGACAAGGAGGGATCACTTTTATTAAATTATATTTTAGTGATGTGGTAACTATGTGAACCATATATCTGGACGCTTTTCCATGAAATTTACAGTAAGATGTCTGTAGTCTAATGGATATTGATCGACGTTTCAGAGGATCTTTCCGCCTCCATCATCGTCCTGATGTTAGGTGGTAAACTCTTCTGAAACATCCTAGAAAACAGACATCTTACTGTGGTCATGAATCCACTTTCTCACTTTTTAAAGAATTTGTTCGTGCCTCAGAAGTAAATGATTATAAAATTTAATAATGGATAAGTATGATTCTGATTTCATAGCATTGTGCAAGAATTTCTGTGAATAATATATCTTTATTTTTTATATTCACGATTTAAGATTAAGCCGAGAGAGAGAGAGAGAGAGAGAGAGAGTAGGAGTGAAGTTAAAATTGGTGAGAAATAAGACAGTTTCTGAGGACGGGTGTGGGGAAGAAAGCAGCTTATAGTTTGGAAGTTCCCAGGCGGTATCCACTCGTCATCCTGGTAAGGTTATAGTAGATTAAGCTTTGCTGATTCATTCGAAGGCATGGCGCCGTTTTCTCTGAGGTCAGTCTTTACTAACGTTTCAATACGACGCTTCCTTGAGCCATCTTAAAATTACATAAACATTGTAGTGTTTGTGGAAGGCTTGGCATTTAGATGGAACTTAATTTCTTTCCGATGTAGCAAAAGCAGATGTCTTAGCGTCTGGCCTCGGCGTCCAGGCAGCTGTATAAACAACTACCCCGCACTCAAATCAAACAATAACACCGGATTAGCCGGAACAAAGGAGCACGAACAATTGGAATATGTAGCCATTGTTTTCACAGCCGCCTGCGAAATATGCGACCCGCCTGACACACTACATGGGGAAAGCTCATAAGTTGCGTTAGCCATCACAACTCCGTTGAGTTAAGTCGTTGAAGCTTTCAAGAAAGTTCCTCATTTTGTGGGACCCGAAATTTTTGTTTTTATTTGCATCCAGATCTGCCAAGTATTATTTTTCCTTGAAAATTTCCGAACATTATTTGGCATGAATTTCTCAGATTACCCTGCGTGTTACATGTTAAGCCAATCTCATCCTCTAATAGTGTGGGAGGTAAATATTATGAAAAGGTTAAACGCTTTTGCTACGCTAAAATTCTTGCTAAAATACGATTTAAACTACCCTATTGAGTGGTATATGATCGATATGTATCGAATAGTATCACCACATAAACAATATGTAATATCTTCGCGAGAATACGAAAGCACGAGTTTGAACAATTGTCTCTCGTTTATTCCCTTTTGTTGTGGAAAATTTACATTTTACACAGGGTTTTGCCTTATTCTACGAACAATTGTTCGCCCGCGTCCGGACTGTTACATCCGGCACTGGGCCGCCCGCACGCTGACGACAACATTTACGTTCGAAGCATCCTGTACAGGAACGAGCATTAAGTCGCAATGCAAATGAAATCGCACCCTACCACCCTATGTGTAACCCTCTTATTGCATTTTACCACCCCTCCCACCCCTTACCGAATTTGCATTCCGTTAACGGGAAGCGACTGATGGTATTTCATCCCCACCACACAAAGCATCTCGTGTTGTCTTTTATTAAAACTATGGCAACGGGACGGGGGGGAGGTGCAACATTAACAGTGAGGAGGTCAGAATGACGGATTTTATCATCTGAAAGGTTTAAGTGTGGGTGGAGGACATATAATGGAGAGGTATAACTCTGTAATCTAATTCTGAGATGAGATACAACAGAAGAAACTTCTTTCATCCCTCCCTTTTACGGCGTAGTAATGAGCAGTAACGTTGAACGAGGAATAGAACAAAAAATGTATCGTAGCTGAACTAAATTAATAAAACCAATTTGAAACTTTCAACCATTTGTTACAACCTGTGCAGATGCTTCGTGAATTTTAAAGGTTATGTTTTTTTTATTTTTATTACTTTCATTATAGTTAACTGTGTAGTGTACTGGTTCGGAGCTGCGGATACGTCAACCGGGGAGGGGGTGGGGGGTTAGCCGTCGTCAGGGCGGTAACCATAGGTCTATGATAAACACAATACGGCCACTGTGAGAACACTGGGGAGCTACAAATATTTGTAGTCTCGCAAATTCTCACCCAGACACGAATACAAAGTTGAAATCCGAGCACACACGAAAACGTCTTTTGGACGTGTACTGATTTCAGTACGTCCTGGATAAATTCATCTGGAAATATTTGTTCAACGACGTTTCTCGTAAGGAGAGAAAATAAAGAAGAGTGAACTATCTAACAGATTTTGTAAATTCTGTCATCCGAATGTAAAACGCATGTGGGTAATTTAACTGGTGGCAACGCAGCCAAAATTCCGACAATCATTAGTGGCTGGCCGACAGACAGACCGACTCGTAATAAAATGCAGATACTGACACAAGATCCTGACAAATAAACTTACCCTGAAGCAGTTCAGTCCCCTGAACATTACTGAAACAATTTCATTTAAGTATCTTGTAATATCATTTTCTCCCACATTTTACTCTATCTCTAAAAAATTATTCAACTTGCAGCTATTTTAATCCAACTGATAAATATCCTGAGGCCTTCTAAAGGAGGTGAGCGACTGATAGCTTCTCGAGGCTTCTGCTCCATATGGTTAGTTCTACGAGAGAATTTCTTTCTTTCTTACAGTCTAATTAGAAACAGAAGGTCCTTAATTAAAGGAATATGCTTACGTCGTTCGAAAAAAATTAGTTCGAGTCCAGGTTTCCGTACCACCCCTTGTCGGCTGTCCGCGACAGCTTATTCAATATATTCTATTTCTGGAGGCCTTAACCATTCATGCGAAATTATAAATAGACACATGGTTTGAATTAATATTTCTTGTACAATACCTTCATGACAAGTCGTGCAAGATGGACATGATGAATGTTGCACCCATAAGGTTTTCTTGTTTCCACGCGTCAAAGGAGCTTTGAATTGTGATGTTATGTCTGGTCTCTTGTTTGCAAGCCTCGAGTGCAGGAATCCGAGCCATGTTCCGGTACTCCCACCGCAGCTGTGTGCATTAAGCCGTCACTACTGGAGCGAAACAAGGGGGCAGCTAAATATTCATATAGAGGGGAAGTACCCCCGAACCTATTAATATGATGATAGGACTAAATCCCCGGAAGATCTTACTCGAGGTGTTTGGAACCAGAATTTTCAAATCCACACAAGTTTTACGCCACGTGATGTGTTTAAAACTTGCCTGTACAGTGGAATCAATAAATACTGATCGTATATATGACTGACATATTCATATTTTAACGATTCCAGTAGAATTTTGCGAAGAGCTGAAAACGATTTTACTCGGGAGTAGCACTCCAGACACGTTGTCTGCCTAGGTTGAAGCAGTCCGTCAACCGTGGGCCATGTACGAGAAACTGAACTACGAATCAAGGTCGGTAATAACAATTCACTCCATGACAGTACTTTTATTATTATTATTTATTATTGACTGCAAATGGGTTTATACTCGGTGGCAGTGACCTACAATAAGATACAAAACAATGAGACACAACAGAACAATGAGATACATCAACACAGAGACAGAACAAAACAAAAAAATGACAACAAAAACAATAAGACACAACAAACAATGAGATACATCAACACAGAGACAGAACAAAACAAAAAAATGACAACAAAAACAATAAGACACAACAAACAATGAGATACATCAACACAGAGACAGAACAAAACAAAAAAATGACAACAAAAACAATAAGACACAACAAACAATGAGATACATCAACACAGAGACAGAACAAAACAAGGACTCTGAAATGCAAAGCAGGTGACAGATTTTAACGGTACTGATTTACCCATAATGCAATTAAATTGATGGGGTAGCAGGTGCCGGGGATAGAACCCTGTGTCTTGATGACAAAGTTTGTCTGGGGAGTTAAGCTGGGATCAGAAAACTTTATTGCTTATAAGCCCCATAATTCCACGGGGGAAAATGGGATTACGCACGCCACTTTACGGCTTTAATTGGCAAATTGTCGATACTGAAGTCCGCTGACGTCACTTATTCAATAATTAACGGGGATTTTGCGAAATAACTCGAAGCTACTCAAGCCATGACCTAGCGACAGGCGGTTAAATTTTAACCCGAGTTCAAAAGTTGACACTATTATATTTATTTAATGATTGTGATTTATTCTATGGCTACTTAATGACGCTGTTTCCACTGCAGAGGTTAAATATTGTTTTATGACGGCCGTGTGTTCTAAATCTAGCGAAATTAGGTTGTGACTCGACATACGTTCGCTTATTGCCCGTTTCCTGGGGTTTGCAGACTGCTTATATAAATGAGGATAGGACGACCGAACCATGGTTTCTGAATTTCCAACGTACCACACTGACTTTATGAAGCAGATTGATTGCCAATCAACTCCCACCCGTTTTCAATACATTCTCCGTCTTTTATCGGACCTGAGTTTCACTTTTCCAGTTCACAAGAACCCGGCACTGGACCATATCCCGAGAAAGTTGAATCCATTTCCTACGGTTACATGAGTTCCTTAAGATTCATTTTAATACTGTCCTAATATCTAAGCGAAGTTTTCCCCCAAGTGTTGACTGTAGTTTAAATTTAGGGCTGTTTAGCCCCAACCTCAAAGTTGAAATACTAAAGATCGGGCTGTTAATAGAAGTTTAATTAGGACAAACGCAGATAAGACCGTGCCTTAAGTCTTTTATCCTTTAACATAAATTGTGTAATAAATGATGTGTTATACATAACCCGAGGCGGGGGGGAGGGGGTAGAAATATTAATGACCTGGCGTTGGGAGAGGCTTTCTTTATCAGAGATCCATACTGTGTAGAAGTTTTGCTGCCTAGAAAATTACCTGTCTGCGATTCAAACGCTATCTGGCACCGAGCTCATAAATTAACGAAGTCAGCCATAAAATCCTATATACAGGTTCTGTGTAGTTTTTAAAACTCGAAATTGGTTCTCTGGTTAAACAATTGCGGGAGTGTTTAGACCCATGAGTGATACGGCAGTGTGAAATACGCTTTGAAATTGACGCTATGTGAACCTAGCATGTGGTTCTCTGAGAAGATCGCTCAAACTGATGATTGATTGTTAAGTATATTGATTGTTGTTGAGGCCGAACCAATCAGAGGGATAAAAGGCCAAACAGAATGCGGTGAAGAGACTTGAGATGGATAACAGATGGCACTAGTGTCCGCGTGTTTTTCCCCGTGTTCCAACTTCCGTTGTCCATGGGAAAAAGACAGGCACATAGTAAAATTATGCCCGTGTTTGTCTGAGATAAATTTCAACCAAACTTGGTAGGATTTACATTCACACGCCAACACTTTGAATCCTAGGTTCGTCTAAATAATATTTAAGAATTTAGTCCTAACCGCAAAGAAAACACTACACTTCACCATTACGATGATAAAATAATTGGCGTTGTTTAAGGAAGTAATCCTTGTTTACAGTGAGAATTGAAATAACAAACCTACGAACATGGCAACCGAGAGAACTTCTGAAGTGAGAACTATAATAATTAGCAAGTATCGTGAAATGTGTGGTAAAAGGTTTTACGAATCTAATTTTCATTATACGGTGGTCTAGCGGTTAGAACGCTGGCCTTGTAATCCTGGGGCCTCGGGTTCGATTCCCGGCGGTGCCCGAATTTATAACTTGTGTTGGGCAAGGCCGTGGTCTAGGCAACACGGAGTTTTCCTCCGTGGCATCCCAACAATTACTCCATTCACACACAGAAGAAGGCAATGGCAAACCACTTCTGGATCATCTGCCAAGAACGTATATGAACAGGTCCCAGTCCGAGAAAAGGATGGAAGGATCCTGTTCATATGGACCTGTCGTCGGACAGAACACTAAATAATATAAATAAATAAATAAAAATGAAAGCTCTACAAAATATTAAATGCATTTTAGGTATTGGATTTTATCAACACGATGGTCGATGCGAAAAGAATATCCCCCTGTATCAGTCATCATCCTGAACTTCTGTTAAGTGTTGAGAATCGTACTAAGAGTGACACAGTGATCTCGGAACACGAGACATGTGCCACTCTTGAAGAATGTGCCCGTCTATGAATTTCAATCGCTGGAAGCCAAAAATAGCGAGAGGAATTAATCAACTATGCAATAAATGGGGAAGATGAGCGGTTTGTTGGCTGGAGGTCACACCGACAGATGAATGGTTTAATTGAGATTCAAGTCTTCACGCACACGCGTACCGACTCTATATAAATGAACCTAAACTATTCTATCCTGTTATTATCTAATGCTTGTGTGTACGTGACTCTGATGAAGGCGTTGTGTTTTGATTTTGGACGATATTGGAAATTTTTAAATTTATGGGACTCTACTGTATTTTTATTTTTTTATTTATTGAATTTTTTTAAAGTTTTTTTAAAAAGTTTGTATCTTTGATATGTTTTGTGAAATTTTGAGATTTTTTTAATTTTTAGAATTGTTGAAAAGTTTTTGAAAACTTGATGATTTTTCTGATTTATCGATTCCGATTTTTAAAAAAAATATTTTCCACATATTTTGCGTTTTTTTAAAAAAAATCTGTTAGGGTTTTTGAAATTTTAGAAAGTGTTTAATGATTGTTGACCCAACCCAATCCAGCGCAACACGAAACTCAAAAAGCTTAATCAACAACCCAGAAAACCTGTCTAAGCTCGGTGATTTACCGGAGGAAAAAAAAACATCAGGCTACTTTTTGAACACACTGTTTCGGAAGCTGGGCGTTTTCCTCAAGATCTGTAAATAAGGAGCTGGAAATTACTGCAATCGCGATAAAGAACAGTGTGTTGACAGAGAACACGTGGTTGGATCACGAAACAGAGGGCAGCTCTCATCATCAGCTTTTTAACTCAACGTCTTAAATATCGCCTGCACCACGATGTGTTTTTTTTAAAACGCTGATACTTACTAATTCTGTACTTAAAGACATCCTAGGGTTCATTAGTGTGTCCGTAGAAGCCCGCCATTAAGCTGTAACCAGTCAATTACCTCTTGGAAAGCAGTACGTGGGTAGACCGAAAATAAGGCGGAAGGATGACAGAGCTTGAGGCTTGAGAAAACGGATCGGTGGGCGGTGGTTTCTAGCATCACGTGACTGCTGGACCACCGACTTCACATAATCCGACATCTGAGAAACTTCCGTGTCAAGGGAACCGGACGTCCAGTGGCTCAGGGTGTACCCTGGTGATGTGACGGTCCGTCAGCTTCCTCCGTGCCACAGTACACTCACTGTGGGTTGGCCGATGCCTTGGTTGATCCGATCTGTCTGTTTACATGTTCGGTCTTAAAGTGTGAATTTTTCACGGCGATTAATACAGATGTTTTCCTTCTGGATTGCCTCACCTCGTAGTCTTTTGGATGTACGTCGACGTTTCGAAGGCACATACTGCCTCTATCTTCAGGGCTAAAGTGAGGGGTGTTAGGAAGCAGATATTCATACAGAGTGGATCAGTCCAAGGCTTCCAGAAGCTGTGATTGGTAAATACTCTGGTCTAAACTTCTTCGTAACCGTTTATAAAATACTTCCTAATACCCCTCACTTCAATCCTGAAGATGGAGGCAGTATGTCTCTTCGAAACTTTGTTTACATACAGACGACTACGCAGTTAAACAACCCGGAAGACCAACATTACATATTGTTTGTTGTTTTTGTTTGGCTGGTTCTAGGTTATTTGCTTTCTAACGAGACGAGTCTGTGACTATGAGATGTGCATAAGATAAATCTACTTGAGGGATATATGTCTAGATAGGAAGATAATATTAAAATAATTATTTAATAATGAGGGTGGATGTGTCTAAATGGTTTAAGCTTACTGAGGCTACGGTCCATATCGAAGAATCGATTAACTTTTAGCTAATTTGTCGAATTACAATTACGTTGTTTCGTGTTCGGGATGGGCTTACGTCTTGAGGCAGCGAGGGTCTCTATCGTCTTGGGACAAGAGTGTACACTCGCCAAGAAAACAAAGCAGCTTCGGACAGACGGACGCGATCTCAACTGGGGGTGAAATCCGCTCCAAGCCGCAAGACTGAGAGGCTGACCAATAGTGACGGCTCCTTCCCTGATTCTGTACCTCAGAGGCAAACGAGCTCAAGTCCAACTGACTATTGTAATAGTACAAGAAGACTCGAAATATGTACTCCGCGGAGTGAACTGCATTCCAAAGGTGTTCTTCACGCCGCACCACGTAGGTAATTGTTTGAAGTTCAAGATTTCGAGTCCCGTAACTGCCTTGGCTTGGAAACCTTATCGAATATTATTCTTTCGAGTTTTTGTACGGAGGGCCGTGAAACAGTGTATCACCGAATCAGCAATGGTCTCAGATACGGAGGAAGTTTATTGACACCCCTGAATTGGGCAGGCGAGTCACGTGGCAGGTGACCTCCCCCGACAGTGTTCGTGATATATCTGGCTCTATCCACTGCTTAGGTATCTAGGGGACAGACTCCGCATTGCAGGTAGCTACTGTACCGACCAAGTCGTTGATAGCGGGAGACGCACAGATCCAGGGACGCTCTTTGCTTCCTAGGCGATTTATTTAATGTTTCTTAAAACGTAGAAGAAGGACGGACTACACAGCAAGATAGCGGGGCTCAGAAAGTGGAATGATTTCAAGAACGAAACCTAACTTAACTTTGAGGTCTTATTTGAGATGTTCACACCAAAATATTGCGTGCATTTCTCGTTTTATCATTGTGTTTCACCCAGTTAACTCTCACTGAGATGAAGAATCTCATTATCATATATTTTTCCCAGTCTCCTTGTTACTTCAACTGTCAGTGCACTGTTCATTATATTCTCTGTGTGGAGATACGTCCTTCTTGTTTCAACCCTTCAATTGTGAGCGAGTATGCCAGAATTCCACTCGTGTTATTTGCGGTCCTGCCAACTATTTCCATTCTTTTAAGGTCGTATTTGTCAGACGATGCGTGCCTGAGAAATTTCAAATCATTAGCAAGAAGAATTCTTGGATTTCTACGCGACTTAAAGACTTCCGTGTTCCTTCACACACACACACACCGGCTAAGAGTTGTCTGCAACTCAGCATCTAAAAAAACGGTGCCCAGTTCGTGTTCGTTATTCAGAGAAAAATTGTCGTGTATACAGGGTGATTCAGAAGTCCCTGAAACCCGTAAGAACCCAGAGCTGACACTGAGGAGGAAGAATGATTTTTAATCTTGTTAGTTACTTGTAAAAATTTTGGACGTGGTGTAATTCCAGCTTTGCTACGGAAGCCACACGTCTCTTATGTCGAACTTACATCGATTGGTCTTGTCCAGCCTATGGAATTGTGTTAGTTTATGAACATTCGCTAGGGTAATGATGAACGCAGACAAATCTAATGCATTTAGTAACTTAAAACAAAGGCGTATTAATTCTAAAAACACCCGATTTCGTCATAAACGTATGTACAGAAGTTGATGATTGAACTTGTCTGTCAGATAACTAAGACAGGCCGACAAAATGATGAAATATGTCACTCGTATGTCGGATGCCATGTCTGCGGTTTTAAATTTGCTTTAACACAAGATTCCTCTGGTCATTTGTGGCTTTCGTTTGTTTCGGTTGACATGGTTACTGCAATCAGCGTTCTATCACAGGTGACAATGTACCTGTCCGAACATCTGCTTATTATTTGATTGCTGTCAGGATATTAATTTTGAACGTCTGTTACAATCTTGTGTCATATCACCAGTTCATGATTCCTGTCAATATGCAGAGTTATATTTCATGTTCCTAGCTCGTAAAAGTTAATAAATCGTGTATAGACGCAGGTGGGTTCATGTGTCGCATCTGTTTAAAACAGGGAAAACGTATAGACGCAGGTGGGTTCATGTGTCGTATCTGTTTAAAACAGGGAAAACTGTCAGGAGTCAAATTATGTTTCAGACCTGGTGAACGGAATAAATGTATGTGACGGATGAAACACTAGTGATCATCAGGCGGCGTGGAGAGGAAGTGTACGATAGGCTCCTGACATAAACATGCATGCACGTATGCACGTATGCTGTAAGCCGACGCACGTATCAGCACATTTCATTTGGCCGACTTTTTAAAATATGAATTACACAGTTTATTGAAATAGTCGATGTGGGTCTTCTGGGTTGTAATTCTAAGTAGACACCAACGCTTAGGACGAACAATAGTGTCGCCTTTTTTAGGGCTGAAGATGACGGCAGTACGTTCCTCCGAAGCGTCGGTACCATCTACATAAACCGTATCGGACAGGGCATTCATCTCTCTTAACTCCAAAATATTCCCAAACACTCCTCAGGAGCTATTTCTCGCAGTGGGCGTCTATTACGCCTACAGAAGCGGCTTGTTTTAGAAATGGACCCCTTCATTTGGCCCAGCAAACAGGCATAGAGTTTTAACCCACAAACAAGCCGTCAGAGTGTAGCCAGCCTCCTAGCAAACTGAATACTTGAGGCGTGTCTTGAATGGGACAGTCAGTCACTGTGCCCCATTATTCATCCCCGGTGTCGCCCTCTTGTGAAGCAGGTGATTACTCAACTTGTACCTTAAGGTCTGCTCTTCGAACTCCGGATAATTTATCACAGCTGGATGGGAGTAGGGCCCGACCTATCGAACATAGAAGCCTCGTACGGCTAGCAATTAAGTGTGTTTTATCTTGGACGAAACTGAAAGTTTCCACGGCAATTTTAAAGGCGAAACTTCCATGGGATATTGACATCCATTTACGTGTACAGGATGTAATGGTCTGGCGACGTCAGCTGTTCTAAGGGCTATGCAACATCACTCGATCAAAGTCAAAGTGATTTACGTATTAGTCAACAAATGTGGCGTACCATGACGGATGTTTATCGATACTATTTGGGTATATTTTATGATTCGTTAAACCAATTCACGTGGGTTATAATGATGAGAAGAAATGAAATTGTTTTAACAGTGATTTGACGTCTCTTTTGCAAAGAAAAGACGATACATTTTATAGAAAAATATCTTGTTTATTTCAAGCAGTAAACTACACTCTAAAACACTGCCTGTGAGCGATGTGTTTAGGCGCTGAACGTTAAATCGTGTGGTGCACACAGCCACCATCAAACTATAAAGAGCTAAGGACGTGACATAACCTACGAACATAAATACGAAAATACAGCGTGTCCACTCTAAAGGAATCACGGCGTAATTCTAATACAAATAGCGAGAATGTGGAAGTTAAAGTTTCTGACCCGTCTACAACCTCGGGCTTCTTGTCTTGGATTGAATTTACTCCGACTAATGTTTACAGTTTTGTGGGCACAATCATGTATTTCGACCGGATGTCGCATTATTTTTCTTTTCCTACAGACGCCGAACGTGCCGACGAACTATGATTCTCACTGTAAACAGCGATTATTTCCTTAAACAGCGTTAACCATTCGATCTTTGTAATGGTGAAGTGTAGTGTTTTCTTCGCGGTACGGACTGAATTCTTAAATGTAATTTAGACGAACTATGATTCTCAGTGTAAACAGCGATTATTTCCTTAAACTGCGTTAACCAGTTGATCTTTGTAATGGTGAAGTGTAGTGTTTTCTTCGCGGTACGGACTGAAGTATTGAATATTATTCGGCTTCAGTAGGAGAAGCGGGAACTTCCCGAAGACTTTCGTAGCTGCAAAGCTAAGTTTGTCCCCCGCCCCGTTAAAATGTAGTGCCTGTCAGATTTAATTGACATAAAGGGCTTCGTTGAAGGCAGCTGCTGATAATATTATTATATAAATTAAGCATTAGAAATGCAACGAAATTTGTTTTATCGGGAAAACCTGAGGAGACATGCATGCTACACGCCGTGCCAATCTCGCTGTCCTTGGTTTGGGAGTTTTTTTTTATGAAGGTACGAAGTGAGATAAATGACGGTAGTGTTCTGTTATGGGTATATACCAGTATGATCCGAGGAAAGCCAGGATAATCCAGTCTCCGTGTCAACTTTCGAATTCCAGAAAAGGGAATCTTGACCGGGTCCTAATTTCGAAACGATAATGCCTCGGAGTTAGCAACTCCGCACACCAAGTTTTCACATTAAGGCACACATAAGCGAGCGGGACATCTGAAGTCGGCTCTCGTATCACGGGTTGGCGAGGGAGGGGGAGAGGTTCCGTTTCTTATTATAATGTTAACAACATCACGTCTAAGGGGCCTACCTGGGTGACAGGAAAGAGGGGGGAAAAGTTTCTGCATGCAGATAACATTTTATTGCACCATTCTGCCGTATTGAACTCGTACAACGACGACAAGCGCGGTATCAGTGGCGTGCTGCCGATATTCAGGAAGAAATACAAAGCTGCACGCCACGTCCTGAAAGGTATTTCGTACAGAATTCGCTAATTTTATTAGGAAGGGGTTGGTGAAAACACAGCGAGTTCTCTGAAGAGCGATATTCCGACCTAAATGAAGGAAGAACAGTTAGGTTAGGTTGAAGCAGGAGATTGTGGCCCTCGCCTTTGGAGAAACGAGGAAGTTAATTTGGTAGGCTTGTAGACGGTATTCGAACTGGGCACTTCCCGACCGTTACCTCCTGCTGTATAATTAGTAATTCAAAATACAGTTAAAGGCACATCGTGAATGTACACACGTCTTCCTGTTTCATGAGAATTTGGTAGATGTGTAGTGGAAAATCTGGGAGACTGCGTGCGAGATTACGTTGGGAACCAAGTAACTGTTCGTGGGGGCAACGTTACGGGATCCACCTTCTGTGATCTTTTATGTCGACAACTGGTTCCATCCGATCAACTTCAGATTGGAGTGTCTGCAATTTCTATTGTACTGCGTTACGTTAATAAGGGTCCCGAAATGTGAACTGGTTCCTTGCTTCTCTAAAGAAAAGCCTACCTTATTTTATTTCCATAACAGTTTATGAACTAAATTTATTAAGAAATCAACTTTAAAATTTCATAAAATGGCAGAAGGGTTTTAAATGTGAGGAAATTCGTAATGAAAGAAACTTCACAATTTATACTCTTTTGAAAAATACTGTCGTGAAATAACTGCGTTAAAAATGTTAGTCAGAAATCTTAAGGGAAGGGACCATTATGGAGACCTCGGTCTAAAGCGGAAGGTGTCGTAATATTAATATGATAATTAAAGAAAGTATATGATAATATATTTTGGATTTATCTGTCTTGGGATATAAATATTAACGGCTGTTTTAATGTTGTAAATTTTAGCTTTTAATTGCAAGCAATTCTCATATAAAATAGTATTGGAGACTCTTGGTAGAATAAGAAGGTAAACGATGTCCCACTCTGTGATTTTATAAATCTAAACATGGTTTGACATAAGTATGAACGCTTTAATGACCATTTTAATGAACAAGCTTTGATCATAGAGGAGAACGTGTAGCATTATTAAAACCAAATTGCATTACTTTAAAATATCTTGTGGCAAAGCTGTGTAACGATAGCTCTGCAGATGGACTACCCAAACCGTCGTCACAAACACTTGAGCACACCTCATGTACGAGCAGTCTCTTGGCGCCCAGCTGATCAAACAGAGAAATACGTAGTCAAATCCATCTTGATCATTTCCGGGGACCAAATACGACTCGCCAGTCATTTGTCTGGCTCCGTATCTTTGGTTAGTCTGTCAGAAACGCTCCAGACTTATACTCGGGAGGTCCTAGCTTTATATATTTGTCCGCAGTCCGGTTATCATGACTCAGGTTTTACTCCGTTCTTCCCGATCAAGAAATTACCCGCATTTGTTTTTGTGTGTCCCGCTTATAACATCCAATCTGACTCATCCTACTAATACAGTCAAACCTCGGTTCACGAACGCCTCGGTTCACGAACGCCTCGGATCACGAACGCCTCGAATCACGAACAATTCAGTTTACGAACGACCTTCAGGAACGAATTAAGTTCGTGAACCGAGGTTTAACTGTATTATTAAGTGAAGAATGAAAAATATTAAGCTTCTGATTATGCAATTTTCTTTGTCCTCTTACGTCTTCTTCCATGGATTCAAAAGTTCTCTTTATCACTTATTCTCATGTTCTTTTCGTAGAAGTTAGATCGGCGTGGGGTGTCCTAATTCAATTTAAAATGCATTGATATCGAGTTGTTTGCTGTTTCAGTGGGCAGGGAGGACAGTTTACTGAGGGCTGATCTAGGGAGTATCTACGCATTCACACACAAGGGCTGGAATCCTCATATTGTGGAAAACGAGGTTCCAGCCCATTTGGACACTGTGAACCGCAACCCGAGGTTGTATGTCGTCGTGGATGATCGAGAGGACGCTGAACAGACCAACACCACTTCCGTCCCAGGTTCAGGTGAGCGGCTTGTCTTCGGTTTCCAAGGCGTGGGTTAAGGCTCGGCAGTTTTGGGCGTTGTCATACGAGATTCTTTTGTTCATGGCCATTTCCTCTTCAGGCTTTTCGTTCTCTTGAGCCGTCCTGTCGTAGGGTTTTTTTAGTGTTCTGTCTGACGACAGGTCCATATGACCAGGATCCTTCCATCCTTTTCTCGGACTGGGATCTGTTCATATACGTTCTTGGCAGATGATCCCGAAGTGGTTTGCCATTGCCTTCTTCTGTGTGTGACTGGAGTAATTGTTGGGATGCCACGGAGGAAAACTCCGTGTTGCCTAGACCACGGCCTTGCCCAACACAAGTTATAAATTCGGGCACCGCCGGGAATCGAACCCGAGACCCCAGGATTACAAGACCAGGTTATTAAGTATTTATATATGCTTGCGTTATCGTACCTAATGATAATTTAGATAATGGTATATTGAGAACAGATGACAAATTGAAGCTGAACCCAGTTTCCATAGATACGGATTTCAAATTACATTGTTTCAGAAGATCGCGAAATGAATACTGTTATTAATATCATGTGCGTTTATAAAGCGATTATATATCAGTACAATTTTCCACGAACACCGGTCATTGAAGCAATTTGCTGATTAACGAGCCGGTGATGAGGATAATATTTGGCTATAAGGAAAATTGAGTTACATGAAAATGGAGGAAATTGCGTTAGTGAAAGTTCCATAATTGAATTTTCCATGTGTTATTGTTTGCATGCTTCATAAAAAATGACTCACGTAGGTGGGGCACAATAATCTTCATGAGAAGGAAAGAATAACATACAAAATTTTGGTTTTAAAATCGCGAAGGAAGGTACTACCTGGGATCACTTAGCCGTATACAGGTCATAATATTAAAATGTATCTTAAATAAGATGTGAAGGAAACTGAAATGGCTCAGGGCGTAGACCAGGAAGAGATTCTACGATTTGAAGACTGGTGGTAAATCTTTTGTTTTCATAACAGGGGAATTTCTTGATCAGTCGAAGCAACAATTTAGCTGTCTCTCAGATGTGAAACCACTGCAGCCAACTATGGCATAAAGGAACTACATCGCAACCAATATGTGGGCGGAACTTAGAAGCGCAGTTTTTAGTTGGAATTTGACGATTAACCAATATGTGGGCGGAACTTAGAAGCACAGGTTTTAGTTGGAATTTCACGATCACACTTCTAAACGTTAGGATGACGTTCTGGACCATACACTCCGTCAAGCACTAGTACACTGCAGACTAAAATTAAATCCTTCTACAGTAGCTGGTATTGATATTCGAACGCCACTGATAACCACTGTAATTTTTACTGAAGCAAAAATCTTACTTTAGATGTATATTCAGAGAATGAAACGCCACTGAACACTTTAGACGAACGTGAATATGAAAAACGTCGTGTCACAACGACGAAACTACTTCATCCGTTACGCTAATGAACGCATCTCGAATAGCTATAAGGTAGTACGCCACTGGCCACGCACGCCACTTTGCGAGAGTGACCCCTACCTATCTAGCAGCTGCCAGATACTGTCGCGTATCGATAAAAACAAGCCAGCTTATCCCATGGACCTCACCTCGTCCTGAATACAAAGTTGTCTGGACGATCATTACTGGACGTAAAGCAGTTAAGTACACGTGTCGTAAAAGGGGAATCTCTGGCTACTTAATAGACTTTCGTAACCCAAAAATTCCCGATCAATTTACGGGCTCAATTCCAGTACAAAACTCATTACAGCAAAATTTTTGTCGAGTTTTCGACGAGATTGCAGTTCGACTGCTTCTCCGTTCGACCAGCAGGTGACTCTTGCAGAGGCTACAGTGAGAAAAAAAGGACCTTAGGCCTTTACTGTAACGATGTTGGGATGCTGGGACGGGCACACCTCTTCTGAACGCGTTCTCTCAGTCTCTGTGTGGGATGGTCGTTAATTACGAAGACACATGTACTGTTAACAAAGGCAATCAGCGGTGCATATACTTAAAAATTCTGCTTCTGACGAAGTTATCATACTACAAACACAAGAGAACTGAGAAAATTACAATCTGATATATAAAGAATATTATCTGTTATCATTAAAATACATAAACACACTTTCTTTCCTCTCTGATAATTCATTTGTTTATCGGAAAATGACTTGAGAAAACAACATGGGTTGAGAGGTCCTTGGCTATGAACAAAAATCATATCAATAAATACAAAGTGTAGCTTACGATAATATTAAAAAGGTGTCTTATTATTTTAATTTTTAAACAAAGTATTCACTGTAGATAACGTCGGTTATCTTAACTTATTATTATTTAGTGTTCTGTCTGACGACAGGTCCATATGAACAGGATCCTTCCATCCTTTTCTCGGACTGGGACCTGTTCATATACGTTCTTGGCAGATGATCCAGAAGTGGTTTGCCATTGCCTTCTTCTGTGTGTGAATGGAGTAATTGTTGGGATGCCACGGATGAAAACTCCGTGTTGCCTAGACCACGGCCTTGCCCAACACAAGTTATAAATTCGGGCACCGCCGGGAATCGAACCCGAGACCGAGTGGGGGAGTTAGCCGCCGTTTTGTCTTCGTTTCAAATTATACAAAGAATTACCACAAAAAAACTTGTGTATTTTTCGATACTATTATCGTACATCACTGTATTGCCCTGTGGTAGATGTCACTAATGTCAATCTAGTGCCATTATCACCTCACAAGTTCATTTATTCTTCACGTTGATATTACCGATCGTACGTAATTAAAATCCATTCGTTCAGGGTTATCTTCAGTGGCATAACGCCGATACCAAATTTCATCTACATCCGTCCATCAGTTCTCGAGTTTTAATCTTACGGACATTCAGTCATGGTCAGCTCTGTATGTGTCCGTTCCGTGCACATCATGCAAATAAGACATAACAGTTAGGAAATACAGTTTATTTATTTATGTATTTTACCTCAGTGTTGCCTAGGAGACAGGAAGAGAAATTTGCTTTTATATCTGCGAAGGGTATTTCTGTTATTTTAAGCAGAAAGCGGCTTCCATCTGTGGAACTCGTACGTGGAACACTTGATATGAATTTTTAACGACGCGCTCAATAACTTAGCCTCTCCTCACTCCCCGTTTTCCACCGCAATGGTGACTACAATTGTAGAAGACCCAATGAAACCTGTTTAAAGGAGAATCTCACGAGAGTAAGGTAATTCTTCTCTTCAGATACACTTTTCTTCCGTTCACCCCGTAAATATATTAATCGATCTGCAGATCCTGAAACCAAAATATTTCCTCTTTTCTTTTTTAACGTCAGAAAAAGTTGTCAGTTGAACCAGGGTTCCGGAGAATTTGACGTAAATACGTCTATACGGAAAGGAAGTTTATATATTGGCTTTATTCTAAATATTTCCTTTATACATGCTTTACATTTGAGTAAAGTTTGGGGTCGCGGGTTCGATTCCCGGCGGTGCCCGAATTTATAACTTGTGTTGGGCAAGGCCGTGGTCTAGGCAACACGGAGTTTTCCTCCGTGGCATCCCAACAATTACTCCATTCACACACAGAAGAAGGCAATGGCAAACCACTTCTGGATTATCTGCCAAGAACGTATATGAACAGGTCCCAGTCCGAGAAAAGGATGGAAGGATCCTGTTCATATGGACCTGTCCTCAGACAGAACACTACAAATAAATAAAATAAAAAGTTTTATTAAGACATTGCTTATTTAACTTGAATTAGTTACGCTTAAGATGGGTCTATGGTAGCTGAATGTAATGTAATGAAATGTAAAGTAATGAAATGTAATGTAATGTAATGTAACGTTTCCTAGGTAACCAGGTTACACTTTTTCGATTCCCTTTTTCGTAATACATTTTTGCCGAATGACCCTTCCTTATAGACGTATTTACGTCAAAAAATTCCTTTTTCCGACTCCACATTGTCGGCTCGTACGGCAGACAAATAAGGGCAGGCGACTGTTATGTGGTGTTATTAGACGGTCCAATGGCACTACAGAACCTTATATGGATTATTTTAATGACACATAAAACTTTCGATATTTGTTTCTTTTCATAGATTTGCAGACTTTCTGTGTTTTTTTTTTTAGTTAAGGTTTCCGGCAATAATATCTATAAGATAAGTGTAACCGAACTTTACAAAATGCTGTCTCCAATGTCGGCGTGAATGTACCGCCAACAGATATCAAATTAATCACTTGAATATTGCACTGAGAATGATTCGCCGTTTTGTCCCTCAGATGCCAGGACTGTGCGAGTTGTCCCTCAGAAAGTCACTTCTCCGGGTCAGAACACGAAGCTAAGAGACTGCTTGTGTGGTCACTCATTGATTTTCGTTAAGCTGAGCCCCACATCCTTGTCTCTCAGCCTTCATTAAACTTTTGCTCCGGTCGCGTAATTATTTCTGCCAGCATCGTACAGTCAACCGAACTGAAGTCATCCTACAGTGCCCAGAGACATCTCCTGGTGAGATCTGAGTGTCAAGATGGATGCCTTCTGTAGCGTTGTGTAAATTAGTGGATTTTGACTGACGTTTCAGATGAGTTTATTGCCTCCATCGTCAGGGTGATGACCACCCCTAATTTCATCGCGAGTTGTCGTGATGAACCATCTGCTCCCACAGCCTGTCCAGTGCCAAACACTGCGACGTGTTGCAGTGTTGCGTTGTCATACAAATCAGGCGCGCGTCCGGATGTGCCGTGTTCCGAGTTCTGGTAACGCGTTTGTATCTCACGGCCCGGTAGATCGCATTCTGTCGCCCACAGAGTAGGCCGTGTTCGGCTGTACTTAGGAAAACCGCAGGTTCCCTTCGCCGTGCCCTTTGTATGTGCTGAGAGCAGTGGCGGATGGACAGGACACGTGTGCCTTTCGGGTTTGAATCACTGACCTTAAGACCCCTTCACTCCCGCGTCTGGTTAAGAAATGTCATGGCCCACAGTGTTTTAAAATGTGTGTAATCCGTGTTTATTTACATTTACAGAGCATATCTTAGTTCAAATTTATTTTTAGGACAATTGCTTGCGGGTCACATAAGCACTGTTTAAAGATTTACTTGGATATTATCCATCGTCTAGTAATAAAACGTAAAAAACGTAAAACGACGTTTCGGAGAAGGGACTCTATCTCCGTCTTCAGGTTCCTACACAGTTGGGCCCACTAGATAGAGCTAATCCCTATCTCCG
>NW_019059696.1:887308-897331 GCF_000696155.1 Zootermopsis nevadensis | reverse complement strand
TAAAGAGATGATTAATTTTAAACAGCTGTTTGGTGTGTGTGTGTTAGTGTTCTTCACGTGTGTTAGCCCACTCTCTTGGTATTTGTTTTTTATTTCGCCCCCCCCCCCGGGGGGGGGGAGACCCGCAGAAAGTGTATAACGCCTCCGTGTGACTCGCCCCTTCACCAAGTTCTGTGTTGTCAAGGGTGCGGGTAATTGAATGTGTCTAAATCAAATTGTGAAAAAGCTCTTTCCTCGACACCAGGTGTCCTCCTCATGCCTGGCTTCAAATTGTGCGGGGGCGTTGCAGCAAAATTCGATTATTTGTACACAAATACTCGTTTTTCACTGTTGATGAGGGAGAGGGTAGGAAATTAAAGCCGCGTGCAGTTAATCGAGAGGTTTGCTCGTGTTTCGATGCGCTGATAATTTTGATAATGAATTTTGACTAAACATTTCAAAAGTGACTTGACATTTCCCGATATGTTGCGACGAGATTAGGAAACGTAGCTGTGATTTCCTTATTAAATTTCACGTTTAAAAATGTGGTGCACGGTGTCTTAATTGTATTCGGGTAGATGGCAGCTTAAGACTTGTGGCCTGAATCCACATTAATAGATTCTTTATGGCGTCGTGATGACGATGTTTTTTTACTCATGACGATAAGAATTATCGAAAATTGTGAATTAAACCTTTGAAGCTGAATTTCGTCTAAATAATATCTATAAGATAGTATAATTGCGTCATATTGTGAATCAAATATTAAATTAATTATTCGGTTTTGTCCGTCTAATCACAATTATATTTAAAATTTTACAAATAAGATAATTAAAATATCATTTTATGTTCCACATCGAATAATCGATGATATTTTAATTATCTTATTTGTAAAATTTTAAATATAATTGTGATTAGACGGACAAAACCGAATAATTAATTTAAATAATATCTGAAAATTCAGTTTTATCGTAAGGAAAATACGATATTTTGTCAGTGTTTCTGACCGAAATGTTTCGTGAGTAGCGTAAGAAGTGAGTTAGAAATGTAGACAAAACAATCCTTCTAGGATTGTTGTAAATGAATGTTTGTTCCACGGGTTTCCCATTAAGTTAAAGTGTACTCTCTCGAATCTTCCATTGAAGCAGACGCCTTAACTGGTACGTCCTGAAGTGGAAACCTCTTCTGTTCTGGGTGTTCCACTTTATTAGACGCTCAAAGTGGTTCATGTTTTGTTGTCTCCGCGACATGGCGGAGTCAAGTTGGTTATAATGAGTCTTAAGACGGTCATTATCATTAACGAGGAACGTGAGGTCGAGGGGGGGGGGTTCCCTTGTTAAGGGCACGAACGCCGTATGTAACGCGCGATAAATTCTGCCAAAAAACGTGGACCCTAAGTGCCACGTGATTGAGGGGACACAGCGAGCACTGGCGGAAGTACGACAGGACGGTTTCCGGTTAGGTTATCACCGCGAGCGCTGAGGCTCATGGGATGGGTCAGTGCACTTGGAGTCCGTTGCCAGGAAACTCTTTTTGTCTCGCTCTGATATTAGGAAAGTCGGCGCTAAATGAGAGATAGAAAAAATGATAAAGATGGGAATAAGGACTGAAAAATGAAGAAAGCGTTTTTCAGCTGTTTTTTTATATTGTTGCGATGGGGTGAGACTGTCTCTCTTTGGAAGTGGGCCGCTAATGGACCCCTTTGTCCATCCCCCAGATGAGTGAATATGGAACACCGGCGGAATGATCGTTGCGGGGGGGAAGACGGAAGGACTTGGAGGAACACCCCCACACCTCCGGTTTCACTTAGTCCGTGGACTCACCCGAGCGCGAACCCGATCCTCCGTGGTACGAAGCCGGCCCATTTGCCGTCGTAATTTCTCTCTGTCGTATTTTGAATGGGCGTACCAAATACAGGTTTTTACAGACGTATTTTATTATTTTTAGTGTTCTGTCTGACGACAGGTCCATATGAACAGGATCCTTCCATCCTTTTCTCGGACTGGGACCTGTTCATATACGTTCTTGGCAGATGATCCAGAAGTGGTTTGCCATTGCCTTCTTCTGTGTGTGAATGGAGTAATTGTTGGGATGCCACGGAGGAAAACTCCGTGTTGCCTAGACCACGGCCTTGCCCAACACAAGTTTTATATTCGGGCACCGCCGGGAATCGAACCCGGGACCCCAGGATTACAAGGCGTATTGCAGGAAAATGATTCACTCTCTCTTGCATTAAACAGCTGTCCCGTGCATTGGTCCCGTATTGGGTCTGAGTAATTGCTACGAGCGTCGAAGCACCTTGCCATTTCATTCCTTCTGAAGCCGAGTTTCTCTAGGAGCATCCTGTATATCACACGTCTTCCCTCAATGTCGGCGATGAATATAGCAATTTCTTTCTGATTTCACGGTTTCTTTACTTTCTACAGCGTTTAAGTCAGTAGATTTTACGCCCGGGGTCATCGGATCGATGCCAGTCAGCATGTTTTAAAACACTTGGCTCTTGAATAATTCACTAGAGAAATCAGTGATGTGCTGTTGTCCGCTGTTTACAAACAGAACGAGAGGTAATTACTCGAGCTGTTCGCTTAATTCAGGCTGTGAGGCTGCAACCCGCCAATCGTTCGTCATATTCACTCTCCGCAGCGGAGCACGTGTTTAGACGTGTTAAAGACGACGTGTTCTTTCAATTGAGGCGCGTTCCTGTTTTAAGTAGACTGTGTTTCTCGGATGAGAATTGGATGGAACTGGCTCATGATCGTGTACGTTTGCTAGTATTAATTGCAATAATTATGACCGAGACCGAACAAGATTGAGGTTCAAGAATTCCTCTTAGTTGCTCAGATAATTAGATAGTTACTGAAATATCTCCTTAAAATAGACCACGACCGTCGCCTTTCTCCGGTAATCGTTTTCAGTCTCTTTCAGACTTATCTTAGGCACTACTTAAGGTCGCCAGTTCTTACTAATGGACTAATGGGCCTGCCAGAGTGCTGGGCTGTCCATGAAAAGTTGTATTTTCTAAGCAGGTCAATATATTGTCCGTCTTTTGTGGATTCCTAAGATTCATTAACATAATTACATAAACCTACCCTTAGTAGATATTACACACGCAATGTCTCTCAGATCTGTTTTGATATTATTATAGTAATCTTATTCAAGGTCTGCCATCTGGTGTCTTCTCTTCGAGTTTTACACCACTTTGCTTGTCGTAAGGTTATTATGTGAAGACAAAATTATAAATCACTTAGTTGTGTAATTTTCTCTTGTCTGTTGTTACTTTTTCCTCATTGGTTTAATTGTTCTGAGAAATTTGTTCACAGCTCATTTTTGTCATAGCAGTAATTATTGTATTGAACATCTACGTAAGCTTTAATTAAGCAGGAACAGAATTCCGTAATGTCTGTCGAAATGCCGATCGTTCGGACTGTGCATTTTGCATTTTGTGATCCGCTGATACATTCTGCATTTTGAATGGCGCGAGGCATCTCCAGATGCAAAGTGCTGAAAATGGATTGAAATCCATTAGAGGCTGTGGAATTTAAAATAAGTGCTGTTACCGCTGTTACAGGTGCCTGGATCTTTAGAGCCGAGCGGTACCAACACACGTGGAAAATTGTACGTCCCTTTAAAAGCTACTATCAATACGTAAGAGTTTTTTTTTTTAAAAAAAATCTACTTTTGTTGGTATTAAACGAATAAAGTGATGGAGGAGCGAAGTTCGTGTCTGTCCGTCCGTATGCATATTCTAAACGACTCGACGTATTCGAACCGGGGACCTCACCTAGAAGCAACCATTTTCTCAGCATGGAACTGCTCCATGTGAAAATCAGAGTCCGGGCCGTCCAGTCGGTTACCAATCAATGAGGAAACACAATTTTGTTTTAAGGGTAGAGAGCAGTCTTTCTGCTTCGCAGTCGATTCTTGATGACATCTACAGTGGTACTACATTCTGGAATATTTGATGATTCTCAACATGGATCTTCTGTGCACTTATACCATGTACTAGGTTCATGTTTCGCTGTTGATCTCTGATAACTCTTCAGGTATGCCCTCAGCTTTACACAAATTCCGATAGAGGTCAGCTTCATGCGACCAATTAACATCCTTGACAGGACTGCTACCCGGCAGTACATCTCTGTATTTCGGAGTTGCAGATTTTGCAGGGAAATTCACTAGACGGTGCATCAGGTTTTCATAGCAAAGGCGGGAGGAAAATTTAAGTTATTTTCGGCGAAGATCGTTGTTTTCACTGTCATTAACTAAACACCCCCCCCCCCCCAACCCCCCCCCCCCCCAAAAAAAAACTTCGTTCTTGAAATCCGTTTACTCAAGTCGTTGCAACGATTTTTGTCGCTAGTTTGATAACAGTAGAATTTATTTTATTTCATTCTGTATCCTTTCCTTACTGTACCTTCAATAAATGAACGTCGAGACCATTGAGGGCGCAGATTTGCAAAGAAGGTAATCGGAAACAGTGTTCAGATTTCCACTCTTATGACTACATGATACGAACTTCTAAGAATCTTTATGTTTCTTTTGATATTACGGCAAGGAGTTTTGGTGTTGACTCATGTTGAATGGATCTTTGAGGTAATAGCCCCCCTTGCTCTGTAATAACGCGTGAATTTGAGCAAAAAAAAAAGATGTCGTAGAATGGACATTTACAGGGGCCACGAGGGAAATACGGAAACGAACGAGAATCACGAGCACTTCCCGTGTTGGGGCAGCGGGAGGACCTAATTACGTAGAAGTTGACGACACCGACTGCGAGAATGGATGTCGCGGGAACAAATACTGCAGTTTCGTCTTCCGTTACTTCTTTTCTTTTCTTACCTACCCTGCTGTCTTCATGAAACGCTGTAACTAACTTTCCACAGGAAGAAGGGTGACATACAAATGTCTCTTAGCCAGCAGTGGCTGGTCCGTAAGTCAATCTACGTCTTTATTTTGTTTGCAGTTGTTAAATTCTTTCTCGTCCTTTCCACTGAATATGTAAAATGGAATAATAATGAAGATAAAGGCATAAATATCACAAAGAGCTTGAGTATAATATTAAAATGGACTTAAGTTTAATAAATGTTAATATATGTTCCTGAATCAGCTGCATCAGGATAGGGACTGGTACCAGGCTTTTGTGAACGCGGCGATGAACATCGGAGTTTAATAAAAAGCCTCAAATTACTTGAACAGCTGAGCATTTATCAGTTCATATTGTGAGTCTGATATAAACGTCTGTTAAACAATCTATTAATATTTTCTTCATATATGTTGAGTAAGTAAAGTCCACGAAGCAGAATTTTTCTCGAGTTATTTCAGAATTAAATTTTTGTGAAACATGCCAAGCCGCCACTGCAACAGCGCGCTGTCTCCATCACGGCACTAATGGAAGCTCTAACATCTCGACGCTGACAAGTGTTCCCCTTTCTCTCCCTTTGTTATACCTTGTCGTTCCGGTAGTAATGTTTGCTGATGGCATTGAGAGACGACATCTATGTCGCATTACATACGGAGAAATTTTGGTTTCAGTACACCGGGTGTGCCAATGCTCCCAAAGTCATGGCGGATCTTTACCTTTCGCGCCGACGCAGTTCATCCATGTAACACAACAAACAGAGAGAGAGAGCATGGTGTTGCTTTGCAAACGTGTGAGTTGTGCCAAGATGTGCCACAGGTCGGGTCGACACTGGTAATTCGCATTACCCGTGTCGAACCTTCGGAACCTGCTACTGGAGAGTCAGTGGTGGCACAGTTGCTATGGCAACAGACACGTAGAAGCGAGTACTGTTTGCAGGACGAATGTCGTGAGATAGAGACGAGAGTTGATACTCGCGTTTGTGTCTAGGGTACCCTTTTCGAGAGTCTCTGACCCGTCTCGACCCTGGATCGGGGGCAACGCCATGGCGGTGAATGAGAGAGCTGCGAATGGAGGAGACGTATTGTCCCCAGGAGAAAAATTCATCCCTTCTCATGTCGCATGTACAGCGCAGGAAGTTTAAAATGCAACATCTAGCATTTGACTTAGTATTTACAGACGTTTATTGATTTGTTTTAATTAATTGTGTCAGTCGTACACGATATATCTCGAGGAATGATATGACAAGATCGGATGGCATTTTCCTTGGTTGAATTAACGGCGTTCTTTCAAATGCGGAATTGCAAATGACAACAAATCACAAACGTCAGATTGGATGAAGTGTATTCTTGGTTATTAATTTTCCACACTGTGTCACCTACAGAATTTATGTCGAGGTGACCGAGAAGTCTAAGGTTGTATGAAGCGTTTATCAACTTTTGTATCAACTGTTTGTTTGCTTGCCTCAAGTGAAGTGGAGACGAGTCTCATAAAATTTAAGCACTCACTTTCCGCCTGAAACAAAAGATATCGCTTCTCTATTACAGACATGAATTGATTTTACGCTGTTTGGGGGGGGGGGGAGGGTAATAATCATACGAAACCCATATGTGGGCAAAGGACAGAGTTGTCGAATGTTGATGTATAGTTGGTACGTATGCCACTGTGTTGTTAAGAGCTAAGTTCGATGTTTAATGTAGAAGCAGCCTGACTTTATGAGTACAGTTCTGAGTTACATCTTCCTTCCTGCATTGCTCAGTCTCCCATTTGCGCCCTGGATCTTCATGGCTCTGAGGATCTTAAATGTGCATATTTCCTGGCCCTGAGTGTCCACCCCCTCACACCCGCCGCCCTCTGCTTTAAGATTTGTGATGCGTTACGCAAGAAACCTTGGCGGTCGGGTGGTTCCCCGTGGTTTCGTGGGAGGTACCGTGATCGAACCCCTTGACATGAAAACGTTTCCATGACAACGACCAGTCTCTTAATGCTCTTCAGGGAGATGATAGCTGTTTACGTTGAGAATCATACGAAAGTCATAAATACACTCTAACTAACTAACTAACTAACTAACTCCCTGGTAGCAGGACCCGAAGATTCAACACCGACAACACCAAAGCCCGCCACCGGCCACGGTCCTAAGCCAACTCGATCCATTTGCCATCCTCATATCCCACCTCCCTAAGATCCATCTTAATGTTATCCTCTGACAAGTGGCCATTTTCAAGAATTATTCCATACCAAACTCCTGTATACACCCCTTGTTTCCATCCATCCATGTGTGCTACATGTCCAGCCCATCGGATCCTCCGATGGGTAACAAGGACCTCTGAAACGTCGATAGATTTCTACCAGACTACGCGGCGCAACGACCCAGAGGACAGCCTTCCTCTTTAGTTGTGACTGCCGCCGACAGCATCCCTTGCACAGAATAAATCCGCTGGTCTTGAACGCGTGTATAATCTTGTGGCCTCGGTTGGCTGTTCATTCTTTATATTTCAGTTGTGGGGCCGACGTACGTTTTGACCACAGTCTCCAATCAGCGGTTTGTCACTCAGTAATTGTGCCTTGTCGCGAGCCTGCTGCTTCTATAGACACACCAAATAACTCCCCTCCCCCAAGATCACGTCATCGCAGAATAATTTTTTTTCGACGCACAAAAAAAATGTTACTCTATTTTCTCAGATATTTCTTTTCCTATCCGACCCTCACCCCTATAGAGAGGGTAGAATGCAGTTAAGCTCTAACGGGCCCAATCTGTCTAGGGGGTGGTTTTCAGCTGGCTGGGGGTTGAGATCGAACCCCCTCACGCAATTTCCTGCTGGGACAGCGGAACACAACAGAACTCTTATCCCTCGAGCGTCGGTTTGTGGCTTAGGAACTTCTAACCCTCTCAACTTCCACCCCCTTCTAAAGCTACTCGCATCCCCGCCAAATTCTGAAACCTGCTTTGTTGCATATCAGCAACAAATCCACTTACTTAGTAACCAACTGGCACACGATGATGTCCGCAGTTTTAAATGCGAGGCATTTCGACTTATCTGATGACGTTGCCTGGTTCCGACAGGTCTGTTCAAACTCGCAGTTAATATGCATTCTTTATCATCATCAACATCATTAAGATATGATTCATTTTGCCCCCTGTTTCATATATTACAATTCAATTCAATTGAATAAAGGGATACAATTCGGTTGTTTTCATAATCTAATTTCATGTAATTTTAATTAATAGTGTCTGTCTCGAAGAGCAGATAGTTTCAGGGCTAATTAGAATTCGTTTCATCGATATATTTGTGTAAAGATTCGAAATGTCAAATCAGGTCAGAATCTGTTTATCTCAAGAGGAACGTTATACATGAGCTGAAGTACGGACGCCGTGAAACTAATGGAATTTCCGCGAAGTTATGCAAAAAGCACTACAAATAAATGGCCTATCTCGTGCTGCCTGCTGCAATGCTGGGAGAACTTTCTTGAGTGTGACGTCACGTCGAGTTCCTTGATGGGGGACGGTATATCATCTTAGCATCCCCACTCCCTGCTTCTGAGGATTTGCGAGAAATAAATCTGATTTTAGGAGGAGAGGCTACACAGAAGTGATCTTAAAGATTCTGGTCGATACGGTGTGAAACTGTGCATGTGCACGCCGGATCCAGCGCACAGTGGACTCTTTTGATTCACTTGAAGAACAGCGAAACCCTTCAGCCTCCAGCCCGGGATGCTTGCAGACAGTAGCTTTGAGTTTCCATGTATCTGTCCCTTAATAATATTAAAAATGTTTTTAAAAAAGTCTGATTTACTTTTGTTATATTAGAAGGAAAGACGTGTGTTATTTTCATGACAGCACATTTCGTACCATGAAATACGATATGAATTTCAAAACAATCCTGAAGATGGAGACAGTTTTCTCTCTCGAAATGTTGGTATCAACGAGTTTACACGACCTCACAATCCCAGAAGAACAGCATCGTTAAAACTTTAGTTACTGTCGACTTATAAAATGACACAGAGCGTCTTTGGGTTGGTCACTTGGTTGTTTTTGCATCCAGGATTTAGGAGCTTTGTGGAATACGTACGTCACAGATTTTGAAATTTCACTCTGTCGCTCTACGTGACCGCTTTCCGGTCACGGTAACATTTCGACGAAAATTAAAATTAATTTACGCTGGTTTACACGGGAAATATTAAATTGAAATACATTGCATGCGTTCAAAGGAGATCGTGTGAAATTATTTGCTGTGAATAACAGAATCAAAATAATGATATGCACTCGTCAGGGCGTGAATACAGATCTGCCAATATTCAGATCCAAATTGTCCGGCTAGTCGATTTGGGACACGAAGTTTGGGTGCGAACACGTTCGGCGAAGACGGGACGGAATGGAATTATGGAAAGATGTGATGAACGGAGAAATGGAGGAAATTTAGTAACTGCGGGCGTGGATTGTGTTTGGTCCAGTTCAATTCAATTTCGGTATTAAATCCAAGAGTAATTCTACGTCCGTGTAGGCGCTGTTAATATTTCAGCGTGGAACTCTGAAATTACGTCTCTGAAGCCAACTTATCTAACTGTCCGTCAGAGCAATAAACTTGCTACTACTTAATAACCAACCATTCTTGTTGGTATGGAAACTGGTAGCTCGCAGAACAAGGAGGGCACTGAAGCGCTTTTCTGAAAAATAATTATAATATTTTTACACACGTTTAAATTAAGTATGGATTTCGCTTGCTGGAATTTAATGTTATTATACAAAAGTGATTCTACGTCTGTCGATGAATGATAACATTCGTTTAGAATGTCGAAGATTATCTGAACCTAGGAGTACGTAGGCTAAGAAATTATCGGAGACTGATTATAATCATTAGAGCGGCTTCATAATTTGTAGGCTTTACTTATCTGTTATTGTGATAGTTATTAAATCAAGGCTAAAGAGATGGTCAGGATATGTAGCATGCATGGTAGAAATGGAACTTTGTACACGGTATTAATTCCAACCCTTTGAAGCCAAATGATCATGCAGATAATATTTAAGAATTTAGTCCGTACCGCGAAGAAAACACAACGCTTAACCACTACAAAGATTAGATGGTTAACGCTGTTTAATGTGAGAATCATTTTAAAGCTGTAAATGCACCACGGTGGTCTAGCGGTTAGAACGCTGGCCTTGTAATCCTGGGGTCTCGGGTTCGATTCCCGGCGGT
>NW_019059696.1:871970-887066 GCF_000696155.1 Zootermopsis nevadensis | reverse complement strand
GTCCCAGTCCGAGAAAAGGATGGAAGGATCCTGTTCATATGGACCTGTCGTCTTCACTTATCTGGTTACTAGGTGACTGTATAGCCTATTACATTTTACAGCTTGATACTTTATTTCTGAAAAATCATATACGTTCTGTCAACGAAATTAATAAATAATAGTTAATTTTGCTGTTTTAAGTTTATTTTGAGAAGAATCTGGGCTAAGACTGCCGTCTTTCGTTAGTAGTGTTTAGCGCTACCACATGCAGAAACGTGGAAACTGTGATTATGTTTAGTCACAGATGTGTGTGTATTTGTTTAAATCTTGTCAGTCTAATCACAATAAAATTCCTATTAAATATTAAAATATTACCATAATTAACATTTAAATATTTAAAATGATGTTCTCTATCGAAATGTTCTAATGTAAATCGAATATTTCGATAAAGAACATCACTTAATATTTTAAATATTTAAATGTTAATTATGGTAATATTTTAATATTTAATAGGAATTTTATTGTGATTAGACTGACAAGATTTAAACAAAAACATATACAATAAAAATAAGTACACTCCATAGAACACCCTACACACATAAATAGAACATCCACACCTTACACGGACACACACATTTCAAAAACACTCATTCATTAAGTAATCTTAATACTTTAGAGTAACCTCAAATACAAAGTCAGACCTCAGTACATGATAATTGATAATCTTATCCCAAAGAACTGAAGTCACTTCATCACTTCGAGACTAAGACACTTCACTTCACATCACTTCCTTTATCTCCATCTAATCCCCACTTAATACCCCCTTTGCTTGTAATTCTTGTCCAAAACAAAGTTAGGCCCTCGTATTAGGAACCAGATATTTATTTTGATCTGTATCCTGGGGTCTCGGGTTCGATTCCCGGCGTTGCCCGAATTTATAACTTGTGTTGGGCAAGGCCGTGGTCTAGGCAACACGGAGTTTTCCTCCGTGGCATCCCAACAATTACTCCATTTACACACAGAAGAAGGCAATGGCAAATCACTTCTGGATCCTCTGCCAAGAACGTATATGAACAGGTCCCATTCCGAGAAAAGGATGGAAGGATCCTGTTCATATGGACCTGTCGTCAGACAGAACACTAAATAATAATAATAAGATGAGGTGGTCTAGCGGTTAGAACGCTGGCCTTGTAATCCTGGTGTCTCGGGTTCGATTCCCGGCGGTGCCCGAATTTATAACTTGTGTTGGGCAAGATCGTGGTCTAGGCAACACGGGGTTTTCCTCCGGGGGCTTCCCCGGTTTCTCCATTCACACACAGAAGCAGGCAATGGCAAACCACTTCTGGATCATCTGCCAAGAACGTATATGAACAGGTCCCAGTCCGAGAAAAGGATGGAAGGATCCTGTTCATATGGACCTGTCGTCTTCACTTATCTGGTTACTAGGTGACTGTATAGCCTATTACATTTTACAGCTTGATACTTTATTTCTGAAAAATCATATACGTTCTGTCAACGAAATTAATAAATAATAGTTAATTTTGCTGTTTTAAGTTTATTTTGAGAAGAATCTGGGCTAAGACTGCCGTCTTTCGTTAGTAGTGTTTAGCGCTACCACATGCAGAAACGTGGAAACTGTGATTATGTTTAGTCACAGATGTGTGTGTGTGGAAATTCACTTTTCTAACGTAACAAATAAACCTGCCATCATGAAAAATTTTAAGTATCTTCAGGTGGAATGTCTGAAAAACGTAAATCATTCGGAAACAAATAAAAAAAAACACATACCATTGACTGAATAAAGTTGCTATGGCGACGAAGCAATTTGTGTTGCAGCTGTGTGAAGCGTGTAGCTTTCACAAGGCGTATCATATCACGTGCCATTTATGAGATAAGTTTTAACAAAGTTTATCTCATGAAGTTGTAGTTCTGTAGTTCGATTGTAACAAGCTCTTAACTTAAAGTCATCCAAATCCTCTTTAACGGCGTGCGCCATTATAATGGCTGTCGGCCGTTAAGCCAGATTCACAGGACTTTACGAGTGAACTTGCCGCTTCCAACGTTTTACGACGTCTCTCCCCATAATTTCAACTTTTTTTTCCCCCTTTTCCTTTCCAAGTATTTTCGTTCGTCTCAATGCGTCCAGCGCAAAAAGTCTGAACCGTCGAGATTTCTGTGATGAACGGTGATAAAGATTAACATGTGAGATTGTCTCGCGCCCTTCAGTCCTACACGGGGCGACAGAATGGCGGAAACGCGTGTCATAAACCCCCAATACTGCAGTAACAATACGATATACAGTGATTTCACAGTCTTCATAACTTACGTCACTTTGTTGCTGTTTAACTTTAGCTCAGAGCAAAAACTTTTGCAGGTCTCAGTTCTTTGTCCACGATCCATGACGACCGATCATTGCCTCAAGTTTCACATTCAGAAACGTGTAGCTCAAACCCCGACCCGAATTCCGACAGTAATCAGTGATATTTATCGTGTTTTTCCTCAGATCTTCCAGCTGATTTATCGGATGTTACCTGCAAATATTCAAGAACACATTAATTTGATGTTTACTGTTCAATTTTGATCCCTCCCCTTTTCCTTTATAACACTTTATTACTTAAGTAATTTGGAAAACATCTCAGATATACTAACGAATAATTAATTTTAATTTAGTGTTCTGTCTGAGGACAGGTCCATATGAACAGGATCCTTCCATCCTTTTCTCGGACTGGGACCTGTTCATATACGTTCTTGGCAGATGATCCAGAAGTGGTTTGCCATTGCCTGCTTCTGTGTGTGAATAGAGTAATTGTTGGGATGCCACGGAGAAAACCTCCGTGTTGCCTAGACCACGGCCTCGCCCAACACAAGTTATAAATTCGGGCACCGCCGGGAATCGAACCCGAGACCCCAGGATTACAAGGCCAGCGTTCTAACCGCTAAACCACCGTGGTTATAAGCTAATATTATGTAATTTAAAGTAATGCTCCCTCATTCGTGTGAAACGTTTCAGTGAATTAATTTGTCCTGCCCCTGCGTAATGCGGACACGAGACTCTGTTCCCGTGAGGTCTGACTAAAGTGACCACCGTGGCGGCACAACTACTAACGAATAAGAAAGATAAATTACCATAGACAGTTTGCAAGCGGCTGATTTGTACCTGTAATTAAGGCTTTAGTCTTTCCTTCATTGGTTTGAGACCAGTCTTTAAACCACTTATAGAAACCGCATCATTCTAAGCTGAATCATGTCTGAGCTGGCTCAACGCTTCTCTCGATACGCGGCACAGTCTAAATGAAAGGAGACGCTTCACAGTTCACACTTTTTGACTTTTGAATTGAAACTGGCACGAATTTCTTGAACGTGGTGTATGTGTCTGTTCTGTTTGGTACTCACGATAAGAAATTACTGATTCTCTATACATTAAGTGTTAATGGAATTTTGTAAAAGTGATGCGATGTTTTATCTTAGTTATGAGTCGAATTTTAAGTACTACATGTGTAAATTTGACGCTTTAAAGTATTAAACTATTGAGCTATTTAAAAAACTATGTAGTAGTTTGTAGTGCCGCTGGTGGCTTCTTAGAGAAGACGTCATTCTCAAAATTGAAAATTTTTTAGCCTCCAATTTTCTTCGTATTTTTTTAATTTACCCTGTAATTTTAAACTCGGTGAAATTGACCCAGTTCCTTAATCGTTTCTCATTTCCTGATTTACTAATTACCGAGACCCCATTAAACTTTTTTTCATTTCCATTCTATTCATTGACTTTCGCAAAGTTTATTTTGTTACTTAACTCTTCCTGTAAAATATGTAGTCTGCGTGTTGTTGCGTCTTCACGCACGCATTGAGTAAAATATTATCTTGCCTTATTTTCTTACGACCAAATTTAGCATTTTCTATGAAAATTACAGAAGCCCTGCAGACGTGTAGAATTACGCTAAATGGATTTAAGAAACATTGTGTTGTAGTTTTTAAAGAACTACATGTACAACCTTCATTGACATTCATTTTCTTACAATAAACATCTATTATTTTCCTAAGCAGAATTTACCAATTTATCGTTGCTATGGAGACTCCTTAGGTTTTCTGTGACGTAAGAACTGAATGTTTTAATATTATTTAGTTGAAAATTCTTGCTTCAGATGGTTTAGAAGCAGTAATCACGAACGTATGCGGCGTGTAACATAAGGCCAAGGGGGTTGTTTGCGAGCTCCTCAGTCTTAAGATATCAGATTTATATATCAGATCCTTTCAGAAACTTTAAGAAAGAAAGTTATGCGGTTTAAACGTTTGCCAAGACCCTCTTATGTGTGTTTCTTTTTGCGAGATTTTTTATTATAGTTTTACATGCAAATACGTAAAAGTGTCCTTAAGTACGAAAGAAATGTTTTTAAATTAAAATACATACCCGTTTACCTGGAACTGCGTGACAGATCCTTTTAATTTTGGGACCAAATACGTGTTTGTACTTGCAGTGTAACATCCATTTGCCACTCCAGTACTGATGTGGTTACGTAATCGGCCTATTTATAACAGACGATGAGAGATGGTAGTGTGAGGACAACGATTTATCGGTTGTAATGTACAGGGAATGGCCCACTTTCTCTCTTTATGGGGAAGGATGTTAAAGCCAGGGAAATATTCTGTTTTTTGTTTTTTTGGTATTATCCGATAGTTACTTGAAGACCCTGAGGAATGTCTCAGATTAGACGAATTCCGGGCCGGAGCTTCGGGAACAGGAAAGAGAATTCTATCCACTGCACAGATAATTTCTGTTCGGTGATTATAGCTGCTCTCTTCGGTGGCTTTACCAAAGTATACGAAATTATATTCCTGTCAGGAATCAAACTTACGTCGTCTGCAACCAGGCGCTTCGTTTTAAGATTTAATTTTGAATTAGATTAACACTGCTTTGGATGTGAATCCACCTGTATCTAGTCGTAAAATATACATTTGCTTCACTTATGTGCGTAACGGAAAGCCATTTCCTGACTTCGACAACCTCCTTGGTCACAGAAATCGACGTCGTCTGAACAGGCAGGCGACCGAGTCTCTGTATCGCTGAATGCCTAACGCGAGACGCAGTGAGTCTAGTGGACCGTGAAAACAGTACACGAAAGGAAGCAATTTCCGAAAAATTGGCATGGGAAAAAGGAAGGGTTTAGACGCTGACAGTGATCTATCTGTTAATCCCGGCCCATACGCCGCCCTGTTCAGAAACGTGTCTGCTGCTCGCGATAATATCCGAGTAGCTAGCGGCAAGGCACTGATTTTGTTACAGCCTTACTCTATTCTTTCGTACTCGTTTCCTATCTCCTCTTATTTAGTTCAGTAATAGCAAACACAGCAAATTAAAATTAAGATAAGGTCTAAGTTCATCTCGTATGTACAAATGTAAACATTGATATACATAATAATTTTACCCATTGTTTTGTATGAACTCTACGGGAACTTGTGAGACCTGGACGACGATGGTGAGATAATATTAAAAAGGGGTATATTATTAATGACATCAGTTTTGATATTAGTGTCCAGTAGTGGTCTCTCTTGATCATGAGAGAGTAGTTTTGGTTTCAATATACTCCACGGATCGCTGGGTGACTGTCAGCTTTATAGAAAATACTGTAATCAGTGGAATTAGTTACTTTATATTTATTCCTTGGTTTTCGAAATGCTTTATCCAAGGCACGAGGCTTAAAGCAGGAGGCAAACGAAACTTTAAGGAGTTTTTGCGTATGAAATATGTGGACGGACAAATTGACGGATCAGATCTCCGCGTTATACGTTCTACTTTTGTATAAAACGCAAATAAGGGCTGAAAGGAGGTAATAAGTGACGCCATGGAACACGTCTAATTGTTTATGTGGATGGCGCTCGGGGTCTTAGACGGTCTTTCGGTCTTTGTCGTCAATTTTTTTTGTTTCCAAGTTGCCCAAAGCAAGATTAATAAGGAGTAGGCAATAATCTGACAAGAGTCAAGACAGAAAGAAGATGAAATCGACGGTAAATTGAAAGGATACGGTGGAGCGGAGGAAATTAAGCGATTTACAGCAGCGCTGTTTGCGGCAGGTCACGGTACTATAATTACCTGGCACCCGTGGCAAAAGCCACTTTAATTTTCTCTACGATATTGTTCGTGATTATCAATTGTTTCATTCTGTCTCCACGGAGATAAAGCGATGAGTCGTCTGTTCAGTACCAACCTGACCCAGCCTAATGTACCTACTTCTGAAGAAGATCAGAGTTTATTCCCACGTTCCCAATTATCGGTTGGTCCAAACATTGTTTAAAGACGCTGTATCTGATGCAGAGATTATGTAAGTTGCTGTAAAATGGAGGGAACTCGGTGGAAATGTGTTAGGATGTGTTAATATGTGAAAGTGTCATAAGTGCCAGCCTATCCGAGTTGATTATTTCTGCTGTTATTATTATTTATTTATTACGCAAAATGATAATATTAAAATAGATGTTAAGATTTGTATTTTTAACGCTGTTTGGTGTGGGTAATATTAGAAGGTGAAACAAGAAATGAAAGACGAAATCAAACTCCTGGAAATGTGGTCCAGAAGAGTGAGAAATCCCACACAAGATTGGTTTCAATCGCCACCAACTTCAAACGCAGAAAGATAATGTAGTGGCAACGTTCTGGAATTGTTTTGTGGAAGTTTCTTGTTGTATCCACTTGACTTGTTCTTCGACTGTTTGACTGTTTGTTTGTTTGTTTGAAGATGAAGACCATGTGAATAATATTTATTCATCCAGTTCTTACCTCAAAGAGAACACAACGCCTCTCCATGACAGCGATCAGTTTATTAATTCTGTTTACGGAAAAAATCGTATATCCTCACTTCTCAGTGACAACCAGAATCAGTGACTTTACTTCCATTGCGGAACGCGTGGAGCTATTCTCCCACGCCCATATACGTCTCCACGTCGTATATACACAGACGTATATGAATTGTATATTGAACAGTAGCCAGTACATCACAAATCCCGATTCTTCTTCGTAATCCTAGCATCAAATCTGCGGTCTGTAATTTTTTTTTTTTAAAAACAGTCTGAAGCTTTTGTTGATTCAACAGTCCTACCAACTTACCGCCACTAGTTAGCACGTTCTGTAGTCAACACCGGAATTATCATATTTCAGCTGTTTTACGGACTTGTTACCACGTCGAATTAATTTAAAATGTTGCCCTGCTTTGCGTAACACCCCCATACCCCCAGCTCACATCCCTCCACCCCACGCCGACACCCAGACCAGAATTTTTACATACAAATGAGTTTTGCTGGGAGGAGTAAGTTGTCTGTTAACATTAAATTTCACAGAGCGTAATGGTGGAACAGAGTTAATACAGTAGAAACATATTCAGTTCACCTGAGCACATATTTATTCGGACAATAACCTGGTTGTACTCCCCACTGTTTAGAGGGTGTCATGACAGTTGGGTTTGCAGTTTATAATTCTTTGTAATTTTAAAAACATGGCCGTCATACATTGACATGTTTTATACCTGTTTTCCTGTGTCGTAAATAGAGTCCTTTTGCTATTCGAAATTGTTTCAGTATAGACAACTGAAAATTTGGATCTGTATTAAACATTTAAAATGAAATTATATCTACGTGTCCCACCTCCTTAAACAGTCACTAAGTAACTCTTCATTTTGTATGCATGTTTTTTTTACAAATCTCACTGTAAACAGCGTTAACCATTTGATCTTTGTAATGGTGAAGTGTGGTGTTTTCTTCGCGGTACGGACTGAATTCTTAAATATTATTTATTAGAGTTTAAAGGGATTAGAAACGGGGCCATTTTTTCACTCCGTAGCTTCTAAAATAAGCCAACGTTTACCCTTCGACATGTTTTATCCCCAGAATTACCCTATGCGTATGGATGAAACTTGGTGTTAGGAGTACGCACTGTACGTTGTCAGAAGAATTTAATTTTGGTTTGTTTCGGTTCAGTACAATTATCGACTTAATGGTGGATCAGACTTAAAGGGTTATCGAAGAAAATTTTAATATGTTTCGAGGTGTAGTATTGGTATATTGATTATGGCACTTATGAGTGGTAGTACGTTGAGGCGACTAATTTGTCTGTTATAAAAATGGGAAGACTTAGTAAGGGAAACTTGCTAGTTTTAAGGGGCTTAACTCTCCTTTTTTATCTGATGATACGAACAGGTCCAGTTACTGAATATTGCGTCTGAGAAATACCATGATGATGTATAAATGTTCATAATAATATTCCTATATTTAAAAACTACAAATTGTATTTCAGGAATTCTAATGAGATGCAAGGAATAATAATTTCTAACTACTGGCTGTTTTGAGTGTAGTGTACGTTTGGAATAAGACATGTCGTGTAAGGACTAACACGAACTTCAGCCGATAAATAGTTGATATGTAATGGTTCATTTGATGTTGAAACGACTGGACGATAAAGCTTTATGCAAATCAGAAGAAAGTGTTATTGTAACATTTGTAAAATAGCCAATGTGTATTCAAAATTGAAGCACATTTTTATTTTTATTTTTTGTACTTGTAGTCAGCTGGAAGAAGGACGAAAAGGGACCTAATCTGGTTTCTATGTCATACTATCAGCTATTCATTTCAATACCTCAAGAATATTTTAAAGCCCTACAAAAGAATAACTTTCTGAATTATGTAAAAACCGCTTTGTAGTGGACGTCTTACGACTTTTCCTCCCCATGTATGTAAATACCAAACAGAATGGCTTCGGCTGTTATATCTGCTTTAAATATAAATGTTGTCCGACGTCTATAGAAATCCCAAAATCCTCGCACCGAAAATAAATAGAGAATCTCTGTTGACAGCAGCGCCACTGTTCGCGATTCGTTGGACGCGTTGTTAGTGGCAACCGGATTTCGCGTAGACAATTGGCAGTAGAAAGGCGCACTGTTCTTACAGCATTGCGTAGCAAGAGTTAAAAGCGTGTATCAACTAATAAAGTTAGTTGGCCGCTTACCCTTTCTGTCTGTCGTATAAGCCTTTTGGTTTAAATGAACGCAAATTCTTGTGTTGGGTTCTTCCCGACTACTAGACAGCTGGTTGGTGTCCGTGTAAATTGTTTGCAATGCTCGGAACATGCGCTAACAATCTTGTTCTTGCAGTTTATTCTTCAGCTAATTACATTCTGTTCGACATTTTAATATTATCCTGTCATGTATGTCCAGATCTTTTCCTGGACTCCATGCGTGCTACATGTTACACCGATTCTTCCTCCTCGATTTGATCACCGTAATCAAATGGATAAGAGTACAAATGCACGTTCGCCGTGCATATTAGGCAACTTCTCTGACACTGCTGTGCGACGCGTAGTCTGTTGCAGGCGCGTGCATTGTTACCCGTTTCTTTCATTCACCATTTAATGTGTTTTGATTATAGATTATTCAACGTATTAGGATGGTCAAATCAAGATGGGTGAGATGGCCGGGACATGTAGCACGCATGTGGAAGACGATGGTTTTTTATAACTGTTCCACTCTAGTTAAATTTATTATAACATGACCTGCGGGGTGGGTACCAAATTGCGTTCAGTAGAGTGTTAGAAATGTGTCAGACGTCGAACAAAGCACTTTTGTGTTGGCCTAGTACGTTTAGCGTGATAAGAGTGGTTGATATGTTACCGCTTTCAAGCTTAGCAAAGTGGTAAAATTATATACGCTATTAATGAAGTCCTTTTGTAGATTGTTACACTACGTTTGTACTATATGTGAGTTGAGTACGTTCTGCTACGTCAGGACTGGCGTTAGATTAACCCATACCTCAGACAATTGGCGATATACGACACAGTTACAGCGGAAACTAATCGCGATACTAGCTTTGTTACGATGCGCTGTACCACGTGACTCAGATAAGTCCAGACTGTGAACCCCCGGGTTATTTCAACCGATGTTCCTTTGTGTTCTGTTTTCAAAATGAGCGGTAGTTACGATGTGGACCTCCCGTAGGTCGGATTGTTATTGGTTCAAAAACCAGGAGAGGACGGCTACTCGTCGGTCTGCCCCCTGTTGCGTGATGATTGATTGAATCAATCACTGTAGCCACTGGACAGGGGTGTATAAAAACAAGATTAAAAGAGCGAAACGGTACATTTGAGTGTTTCGATTGTTACTTGATACATTAATAGTTGCCTATCATGTCCAATTTTGCAGATAAGCATTAACGAAAACTATGTTAACGTCAAATACGTATAAATCCGTGTGTTGTTACCATTTATCATGGAAATGTTTGATGAATGGTATATTTAACTAGGCACAGTGTTTTGAAAGCTATTGTTACCTTGATTTTCTAACTTTGTGAGTGCTATAATGTTTTAAGCTTCGTTTATTTACAAAGAGAATTAACACCACGACGCCTATTACCCCATCGAGATATGCTTCATTATGTAATATCTCTCACTGGCTTTTAATTATATACTACCTAAATAAAAGTGACGTCATAATTATGACTATGACATCAGATGTAACCATGTCTTTAATATTCTGCGAGCTTAATTTTTTTCTCTCGAAATACTAGGATTTTCGTGAAATAGTCCTTACGTAATGCAACGCCAGTCATTTAAAAGAAGTCAGAACAAGTTTTCTCGATAAAAAGTCTCCAGATATTTTTTCCAGAATTAGGCATGGTGGATTTTTACATGCCATCTGCGTGTCGTGGAACGGTAAGACGTTGAGTTAAGCTACCATCGACCCAGCTTTTAAACTGAAGCATCACATGCGGATATTCTGAGTAATACTGTCAGCGGATTTCCTCAGACAATCCTCGTAAACGCTATAATGCACCACGACGTCTTAAGTCCATTTCTCACAGCGTAAATGCGCGTGATACGATAATCACCAATTTGACGTGATGGCGTGTTATGTACGTGGAGGCATTTTACACCTCTTGTACTATACATAGATGTGGATTCTGCTTCATGCTCCAGCCGCATTATCCCCAACACTATTGGTCCTCGTTTGGCGGTGAATTCATGCGTAATAACTGTCTTGTTACGTTAATTAGTATGTGCTTATAGTAGTGTACGTGGTACACTCTTGCGCTCAGGGTCTCGGAGCTAGACATGATGGCAAAGTTCTGCCACGCGTGTCAGTAACAACACGGAACATAACTCTACGCGCTCCGACGTTGCACAAAATGAACAAAGTTCTCCTTATCTCGTCTTGTTTTTAAAGAGGGGCGCTTTGTAACCTGCGCGGTGTTTCCAGGAGACAAATGACGTCACGCCACCTAACCTCGCCGTGACGTCACTCGTCTGAGGGTGATGTTGATTTGTTCCAACCCCGTAGAAATGCCGTAAGTTGCGTAATCAAAATTTACGGTCCTGATACCTTTGGAATTTTGACATAGTTTTATAATCGGTGTTATACCTCTCACTTTATGGAACGGAGATTGAAGGAAATAAGCCTGATATATAATTTGGAATGAAAAAAAATGGGTTTTCGGTTTAAAATATTTTATTCTACTAAACGCATTTTGGCATTGCGACAGAACGTGATGTATATCGTTGTTGGTTTTCTGGGCTGTGTGCTATTAGACGTGCTCTAGGGGTTCGACCACGGAGATTGAAGCAGTGTGCTCCTCCGACGCGTTAATATCTGCCTACAAGTCCACACGTCGTTACAGCCCGTAATACAAGAGTCAAAATTTTAATTGCCACGAGAAGTTACAATGTCATTACGAATTTGATTTTGTTCTGAAGAGTATTTTTCATTAACTTCGGATTATGTTTTAGCGTTTTAAATTCCCTTTCGTAATAGGTCTGATTGTACTTCAAGGTCTTGAAAGCACATTTCTCGAACACCAATATTTATGCGTATAAACCACTAACTTCTGTCTTCAATAACTCAAAAAATATCTTGACTGATTCACTGCCTACGAAGTCTGTGGTTCAGTGTCCACTCTAATGACGATACGTCGAGAGTTTGGATCTTTTAAACCTTGAATCATATACAAATGTCTTCTTTGAGTATTTTTTGGGTATGCCACGTAATACCTCAAAGTGGGGCGTATCTACAGTTCGTTAGCATTGCCGTCTGGCCAACCACTGTTATTAGTACCATACCCCATTCACAGCTAAACGGATGGCTTCCTGAGCGCGTCCTATCCCGTTCTGTAAGGGTGGGAACGGGGCTAAAGTCTCGCTTCAATAGACATATTGAAAGCCAACTTACAAGCGAGCGAGCGAGCGATGCGGTCGCAAATCTGTGGAACATCCACCGCCATGCTACTACTGTATTGATTCCCATAAAAGCCTCCCACCCCCATGGTTTTCGGTTCTGATGCCAGGGGGTGGGTTTGGGGAAGGATGGCATGCGAAGAGAGGATTTGCCTAGTTTCAACGTCCACTTTCAATCTTTTCATGATTCTTGAAGGTGTACTTATTTTGAAGGAGTTTCTGGCACGTTATATAGTTCACCTGAACAGGACCAGAGAGCAGTACAGGTTGTCCAAAAAATAAGTTCCGATACAAAGAGTCTGACTCATATAAGAAGGAGAAAGGGTTGTTTAAACTCAGGGGTTGTGACACGTTTCTTGCTGGTTGTAAGGTGAGTCAGAAGACCACGTGAAGGGAAATGCTTTCAATAGAAAATTCTAGTATTCATTTTTTTTTTTTTTTTGCAATGTGGAAGGGAGTTAGAACACGATAGAGAAATGATTTTTGCAGAACTTTCTTATTTGTGATTAGATTCTTGTCATTTGATGTTATATAACATATGAAGTTAATTTTAAATTAAATAAACAAATTATCAGTAAATGACAATATTGTACTCATATACCATGAATATCTGAACATTGAGAATCTACGAGGTTCGTCCACAAAGTAAGTTTCCCTGGGGCCGTTTACAGAAACAAACCACAATTTCATGGAAATATTTATTGCAACAGATACAGCAAGTGTCCAGCTATTTTTCAACATATTCGCCACCGGAATTGAGACATTTGTCATACCGTGGGACCAACTTTGGAATACCTGTGTCGTAGAAGTCTGCCGCCTGGCGGCGCTATGCTCTGTGCATTCAAAAACTTTATCACTGACCGCACTTCACAGTCGGCGGGAGCTGGAATAAGAACCTCCATCTTCAACAGCTGCAACGATGCTACTGTGAGAACGCGGGAAGTACCGTTAGTGCATGCGCCATGCTACGTCATTGCTCTATCACGTACGCACAGTCGCTTCGCGCAATATAAGGTTTGCTAGCTGTGGGACGAGTGGGAAACTTACTTTGTGGACGCGCCTCGTAGTTCTGTGATTACGAGGGTATTTTGGTTTCCTTCTTTAAATATTTCGTATTTTGGAAATTTATACTCTCATACTTAAAATATTTTTGGACATTCTGTACATAACGTTTTTAACGAACGCTTCTGTCCCCAAAATCATTCCATATTTTATAAATGCTGTGGAGTGACAAAGTATTAACTCTGGGGGTCCCGACATGTCAGTCGGCAGATGTTCTCAGAGTTTGATAGATTGAGCCGCAAGATGTCTCTGTGGGTGTTGGCGTGTTTCTTCGTCCGTATTTTCCTTTTCTGTCAGGAATGTATAAGTCAGTGGTATTCAACCTTTTTTGTTCGCGTACCCCCAGATATAATTTCTCTTCAACTTTGTACCCCCAAAGTTGCTGGTGTATAATTCAAGTTATATATAGTATATAATCTACATCTAAAATAAATTAAATAAATTACTGATTATTCAGTGTTTATCATAAAATAATATATATATATTTTTTAAATTTCACGTACCCCCGGGGGTACGCGTACCCCAGGTTGAATACCAATGGTCTAAGCGGCAGAGCATTTAAAGATGGAGCTAGAATTTGGATTTCAGGAAGGCAAATTTCGATTCAATTCGAAACACTTGTCTCTTGTAGTAACTGAAGAAAATCAGAGCGTGCCGACCTGGGGTTTTGTCTTATGTGCCTTAAAATAAGTGTGCGGACATGGTTACTGCTTAGCCTGTTGTTTTACATTTTACGATATTCTATCAACTCCTTCGTTTAGTCAAATATCTGAAAATAATTTTTTTTTTACAAGTTCTTAGAATTGTCAATAAACCACGCGCTCTTTGATTTTAATCAACGGCACTCCAAGTAAGTACTGTACATCCTCTAAGCATTCACGGACCGACCGTGGTCTTATCCTACTTTTCAAAGTCGGGTTAGGTGTGGGGGGGGGGGGGGGGAGACAGGAAATATATGGGAATGCTCACTTTTATTTCTGCATTTATGGTCTGTCCCCCCTCCCCACATTCTCTTTTCTCCCTACCAACCTAGTCCGTGCCTCTTTCAGACTCTCTGATATCATACCTGCTTTATACCGCGTTGTTTGGTGTCCGCTTTAGTCCAAAAATAGGAAAGGAATGTCACGAGGGGGCTGACTATTATCGTTATTTCCCTTAAATCGGGGGTAGGCAATGAGTTTTACTGTCGGTACAGGGTGACCATTCGTTTATGATAGCATGCCGGAGAAACTCGCGACAAAATTTCAGCTCTGACTTGTATTATTAAGAAATTAATTAAACCGAATGTTTTGTGGAGCCCTGCAATCACGCCGACTGTAGGCGCCTGCAACAAACATTTAAAACTAAATTATGCTATTTTTTATTTAATCGATTAATTACTCATATAATTCTCCGTCCCTTTATCCCTTGATTTATTAATTCGTTTACTTAATTGTGTATTAGTAATACAATTTGTTTACTTTGTTTACGAACTTGTTTGTGTGATTAGTTAATCGCTTGTTACGTAGTTAATTCTACAGAGAAACGATGATAATAAGTGAGTTGTCGACAATACTTCTTCGCATTTGGTAGATCCTGGGTTTAAATCTCGGTCTCTATATACCGGCTATTCTTACTGAATGTTTCGTGGTTTTTCCTCAGTCTTTCTAGACAGATGCCTCAAATTATGGCGCGAGAATTTTCTTCCACATTCTTTCTGACACAATATTAATTGCTCGTCTCATCATTTAACTTTCTTTCTCAATTTAAAAGGCAGGGGGCACCTCTGAAACGTCAGCAAATTTATACCAGACTACACAGTATAACAGCCACGGTGGTCTAGCGGTTAGAACGCTGGCCTTGTAATCCTGGGGTCTC
>NW_019059696.1:842032-859350 GCF_000696155.1 Zootermopsis nevadensis | reverse complement strand
AACATCACCAATTCGCTGTAGAGAAAGAATGATGCTACGAACATCTCCTTGGTTGTCAGTCAAGCCACTCGCGAATGCAAGACTGCCTCATCTGCTTGCGTCTGATGATTCTGCCGTGGTGATACAGCCCTGTACTCTCAGACTTGGAACCTCCACAACGTATCTACCAGACAGATCACTTTCCAGGTGTTTCGACTACCAGAAACAAGTTCCTGTGCTATTCCATGGCTCGTTATTCAACACACTGGGAACCATCCTACTGTATCTGGTGAGATCCTTCCCCACTGAATGTAACAAACATTTTCTACTCCTATGTTCCATGTTGCAAATTCTTGTACCTGAAGTGACGATAGGTAATGGTACCTTATTTAAGAGTTGTATATTTGAGACGCTAATTATAGCCGTCTTAATAACATTATTTTTTGTTGGGCAAGGCCGTGGTCTAGGCAACCCGGAGTTTTCCTCCGGGGGCTTCCCCGGTTTCTCCGTGGCATCCCAACAATTACTCCATACACACAGAAGAAGGCAATGGCAAACCACTTCTGGATCATCTGCCAAGAACGTATATGAACAGGTCCCAGTCCGAGAAAAGGATGGAAGGATCCTGTTCATATGGACCCGTCGTCAGACAGAACACTAAATAAAAAAACACACACACACACTTCAAGTAAATGCTTAAGGATCAGTGCATTAAAGTTTGATATCTCTTACGTTTGGAAAGCTCTAAGAACTCGGGACCTCCCGATTACGTAACGCGTCGTTGACACTGCTACGTTCTGGAGATGATTTTAAATTACATTACCGAAATGCAGATTTTCATAAAAATTTATCTTACTGTGATTCTGCAGTGCAGCATCCCGGCGCGTTACGTTCGTTATTCACGATTTTTCTCAGTCACTTTCACGGACAAAAGAACAGAGTGTTTGTAAAAGTGACTGAGAATAATCAGATTAGTTTTAAAGTTAACATATGGACACACACATTATCCTGTGAGGTCTTTCTTCAGAAACAGATAAAAGGAAAAGAGATTATTCAGTTGATTGGGCGTTGTTTAATGATCCCCTCAAATTTCTTGGTGTTAGCATTTCAGGTTTGTTTGCACGTAAAGACAACAGAGGACTCTTGTGTATTAATTACCTAATATCTGGAAATCGATGGTTGCTGTCTCGAGGTATAACCTTGCTCGTGTGCGCCAACTTGTTCTGTTTAAATTTAGAAATCATACCCGACACGCTTAATTACCCAAGTTCGTTTGATGTCTGGCTTAAGGAGTAAATCCGCTGTGTCCAACCCACGTTGCTGCCATGTAAAACGTGAATCAGATCAATAATGCCAAAAGAAATTTTGAAATACGATCGTAGATTATCTTTCTGTTACTCTGGAGCACTTTATTCGTCGTTTCGTCTGTTAATTTAAACACACGACGTTTTAGAAGCTTACTCTGCGCTAATTTAATGACACAGTTTCGACAAAAACTAACGTGTTTTATTAATCAGAAAGTGAACACAGCCCATTTATTTATCGGAATACGAATAGGGGATCTCCCGAATAAGTCAGAAGCCGTAACCTTGGATCAGAATCCAGATCAATTTAACCCTTAAAAGCCTAGCTGTAATTCTAAGTACCAGCTGTTTTAACAACCAGTATTTATGGGTCTTGTATAATTCCCAGTGTAACCAGCGATTATTTCCTTAAACAGCGTTAACCCGTTGATCTTTGTAATGGTGAAGTGTGGTGTTTTCGTCGCGGTACGGACTGAATTCTTAAATGTAATTTAGACGAACTATGATTCTCACTGTAAACAGCGATTATTTCCTTAAACAGCGTTAACCCGTTGATCTTTGTAATGGTGAAGTGTGGTGTTTTCGTCGCGGTACGGACTGAATTCTTAAATGTAATTTAGACGAACTATGATTCTCACTGTAAACAGCGATTATTTCCTTAAACAGCGTTAACCCGTTGATCTTTGTAATGGTGAAGTGTGGTGTTTTCGTCGCGGTACGGACTGAATTCTTAAATGTAATTTAGACGAACTATGATTCTCACTGTAAACAGCGATTATTTCCTTAAACAGCGTTAACCCGTTGATCTTTGTAATGGTGAAGTGTGGTGTTTTCGTCGCGGTACGGACTGAATTCTTAAATGTAATTTAGACGAACTATGATTCTCACTGTAAACAGCGATTATTTCCTTAAACAGCGTTAACCCGTTGATCTTTGTAATGGTGAAGTGTGGTGTTTTCGTCGCGGTACGGACTGAATTCTTAAATGTAATTTAGACGAACTATGATTCTCACTGTAAACAGCGATTATTTCCTTAAACAGCGTTAACCCGTTGATCTTTGTAATGGTGAAGTGTGGTGTTTTCGTCGCGGTACGGACTGAATTCTTAAATGTAATTTAGACGAACTATGATTCTCACTGTAAACAGCGATTATTTCCTTAAACAGCGTTAACCCGTTGATCTTTGTAATGGTGAAGTGTGGTGTTTTCGTCGCGGTACGGACTGAATTCTTAAATGTAATTTAGACGAACTATGATTCTCACTGTAAACAGCGATTATTTCCTTAAACAGCGTTAACCCGTTGATCTTTGTAATGGTGAAGTGTGGTGTTTTCGTCGCGGTACGGACTGAATTCTTAAATGTAATTTAGACGAACTATGATTCTCACTGTAAACAGCGATTATTTCCTTAAACAGCGTTAACCCGTTGATCTTTGTAATGGTGAAGTGTGGTGTTTTCGTCGCGGTACGGACTGAATTCTTAAATGTAATTTAGACGAACTATGATTCTCACTGTAAACAGCGATTATTTCCTTAAACAGCGTTAACCCGTTGATCTTTGTAATGGTGAAGTGTGGTGTTTTCGTCGCGGTACGGACTGAATTCTTAAATACTATAATACGAGTTTTATTTATCGAGAGCATTAACCAGTTGATCCTTTTAATGATGAAGTGTGTTCTTTGCGGAGTCACCCACTTCAACATAAAACTTTTTACGAAATGTCGCCCTGCAAAGTTCAATATCAAGATTCAAATTTCTGCACGAACGCATGAAGATTCTGATCAACCTATCTCCGTTGTCCTCTTATCATCTTAACATTCTTCACTCCCAAACGCTTTACCCTCACTAAACACGCCGTTACTAGAAGGACGATCGGGCACTGCCTGGGGACCTTCGTGACTGCAAAGATAAATCCCTTCACTCCTTCGGCTTCAGAGGGCTAATCCGCAAAGCGAACTGGATTATTCGTTTATAAACGTTTGTTTTGTGCCTGCTAAAGACAATCCCAAAAAATCGCGACTCACGAGCGGAATATCTGCGCAGTTGTAAAATACAAGACGAAGAGAGGAAGAGGTTGTGAGGAGGAATTAGGGAGGAGAAGAAAGGACCTAGTGAAGTTGGTTTCTGTCCAAGGACTCTGAATGGGTTTGTCGAATCGTGTAAGCCAGTCTGTCTCCGTAGCATGGTTTCGATGTATAACACGCGAGCTACTTGCTCAGAGACATCCAGCGACTGTATTTACGCATCATTCTGACTGTCAACACAGGGAAGTACTCCAGAACATCGATTCAACCCCACCCCTCGCCTTCTTCAGTCGAGGGCGACAAGGCAAGGCTCCTGTAGCAGGGCGAACGAATCTCCTCGGATACAAAGTCCAGACACGAGCGTTATAACAGCCCTGTTTCCTGTTTGTTTATTTTATGCTCGTTATATGAGACGCTAATGGGAATTACCCAAATGCAGTATTCAGAAGTTACCGGTCACACATCGCGTTCACAACACACGCAGATGCGGGGATGCTAACTACGGCCGGTGGTATGAAACTTTGGGAGTTTATGTTACAAATGTTTGGTACGTTTAGAATATTGTGTGGGTGTCCACTATACGAATTTATTTTTTAATTTCTCACTAACGTAATGTGCCGGCAAATTCCTGAATAACAAAACAGCGTTGACAATGTAACGAGTCTCTAATTACGTAAAAGGACGATATCGGAGTAGATTCATGTGTTAACGCTGTAGAGGGTACCCGGTGTGCCCGTGTGTACACAGCAAACGAGCTGTTAATATTCTGTTTGCTTTAAGGCTTGTTTGCCGACGATCTAACTCTGTCTTCAGGAGACGCTAGGGAATGTCTTTGCCGGGTCGATTAGTTCAGGTTAAGGAAGGCTTGTTCCGACCACCAGCCCTTATTCGTAAAGACGAACGAAGTGCAAATTGTTATTTAGAATGTGATTGTGATATAATGAGAATTTCAGTAGAAGGATCCTTGAAACGAGTTTCAGATACAGATGTCAAATTTTTACCTACCAAAAATGTATTTATATTTATTTTCCTTGCCATGCGTGCCATTGTCCCTGCCGTCTCAGTCTTCTGGGTTGAAAAACCTGCGATTTGATTCTCTGAATATTCCTTGCGATCGAAACTACGCCTCTTAAGTCAGCAAGTCTCTTTGGCTGTGAACGGAATGGAGCTGTATTGAACGCGGGTGTGTTCGGAGAAAAGAAAAGAAAACTTTTTCCACAGTATCATTCACTAATTTCACGGCGAGGGTGAGGAAAACAGGACATTTGGTCCCTGTCAGTGGGACAGATAAGAATCCTGAAAGAGCCAATCCCCTTTATTTCCACCGGCTGTCAACGACGGAAAATTGAATTTGCTTTTGGTCCCAGCCTCCACAATAGCCTGTCCAGCCATGTCCTGCTATCTGATGACAGACTGAGAACCTAATTAAACAAATGAAAGGCGGTGTAAAAATGTAACATTATCAGACAGGCAGCGGCTTTTGAAAAAAGAGGAAATTTGTATGGCACAATTCTGTCAGGATATAACTGTCATAATCTTATGTTTACGCGAGCAAAAAATAATTGATGACAAAAGTATGATTCTTCTGTTTTCTACTCGGATCCTGTTCTGTAGTGACGTATTCTGGCTTACTGAGATGAGATGTTGCATCCGGTTCACGAACGGATGTACAGGCGTGAGGAAAGTAGTGTCTGCTTTTCGAATGCTCTTGTATTTTCAGTATATTTAAGTCGTTTTGTCTGTTCGCCCTTTCAAGCCCAATGGTAACTATATGTACCACCTCATATAACATTCAGTAACTCTTCATTTTGTGTTTGTGTTTCGTATAATTCTCAGTGCAAACAGCGATTATTTCCTTAAACAGCGTTAACCAGTTCATATTCGTAATGGTGAGGCGTTGTGTTTTCTTCGCGGTACGGACTGAATTCTTAAATATTATTTGAACGAGTCTCTGCTCTAAATGGTTAATTAATTATCAGAATAAATTATATTATTTCCTTAAACAGCGTTAACCAGTTGATCTTTGTAATGGTGAGGCGCTGTGTTTTCTTCGCGGTACGGACTGAATTCTTAAATATTATTTGAACGAGTCTCTGCTCTAAATGGTTAATTAATTATCAGAATAAATTATATTATTTCCTTAAACAGCGTTAACCAGTTGATCTTTGTAATGGTGAGGCGCTGTGTTTTCTTCGCGGTACGGACTGAATTCTTAAATATTATTTGAACGAGTCTCTGCTCTAAATGGTTAATTAATTATCAGAATAAATTATATTATTTCCTTAAACAGCGTTAACCAGTTGATCTTTGTAATGGTGAGGCGCTGTGTTTTCTTCGCGGTACGGACTGAATTCTTAAATATTATTTGAACGAGTCTCTGCTCTAAATGGTTAATTAATTATCAGAATAAATTATATTATTTCCTTAAACAGCGTTAATCAGTTGATCTTTGTAATGGTGAGGCGCTGTGTTTTCTTCGCGGTACGGACTGAATTCTTAAATATTATTTGAACGAGTCTCTGCTCTAAATGGTTTATTAATTATCAGAATAAATTATATTATTTCCTTAAACAGCGTTAACCAGTTGGTCTTTGTAATGGTGAAGTGTTGTGTTTTCTTCGCGGTACGGACGTAATGCGTAAATAAGGAACCACGCCACATCCTATTTTCACTCGACGTTTCTGGGCGCTTCACGAACAGAAACAAGGCCGTTTAACTGTGACGGAGATTTTCCATTGCTTCTCCATATTAACAGTTACTGCAAATGACCATCGGGAGCACGTAATGGTTGCTGCATTATTCATTATTTTCTGGTGTATTCATAAAGCATCAGATGAACTTTGGTGTGACGAGGACTCGCTCGCATGAGGTCCAATTGTTTCAAATGGACAACCAATCAAACTTCAATATTTGTACAAAAGTTTGTATTGAAAATGCACATATCCGTACAGTTCCCATGTAGCAGCGGCTGTTTAATTAAGGTACATCATCACAATGTTTGAAATTTGCCTTTGACTGTTAAATACAAATTGTACATAGCATCTTCACATTTTAACTCGTGTCTCTCCGCCATATTCCAGTACAGCTGACTAGCCATAAAATTGCATTATTCGACCTAATATAGAATTAATCGTTAGCGTTAAATATTTTCCGAATCGTAGAAACATAATATTTTATAACTAGCAAGTAGTTTCTCGTATTTGACATCAAAATTTTGTGTTCGTACAATTACAGCCGCTTGCATAATAAAATGTAATAATTTATCTTATCTGATGTGAATAAATTAAGAACCAAATGGACTGGACATGTAGAACGGACGGGAGATGTGAGAAATTCGTACAAAACTTTAATAGGAAAAAAAGATGGCTGTATTCTGGGTTGTTGCTACGTGTAGTCTGCTAGAAGTTTGCCGACGTTACAGAGTTCCCTGCTGCCTCCATCATCAGGTAAACTTCTACCAGAACCCAGAAGGCAGCCATCTCTTGTCTCACAGCCTTGCGAACCTCAAACCCTACACTTTTGTTAAAGTGACTGTAATTTAAAAGATTGTGTTTCTTGAAACACCCTGTCGTGCCGTTGCCACGTGCTAAGCTCTTCATGGAATGCCAGACTTAGATATAAAATCCCGTGATTCTATGTCTTTCGCTTGTGCATTTTGGTTGATGGCGTCCACACACACACACACACACAAAAGAAAGTAAATAATTCGAATCTGATGACGTCAGCCACACCCCTGCAGCCAGTCCATACACGCACCCGTAAACACACAACACAATCCCGTCCATCAAGAATGCAAATCAGTTCTACCAACCATGTTTATATGTCCCTACATTTCCTCCACTCTCCCTTCTCGTATCTTTTTATGATGTTCTTCTTCTCACTTCATTTTTGGGTAATCCCCTAATCCCGCAACGAGCGGAGGGCAAGCATTCCTCGTAACACATTGGGGTGAGAATGTCTCCACGTCATCGAGTTTCAATTTTAAAGTTCGGGGAACTGTCTGACCTTTTCTCCTTGTTTGTCGCCCAGAGATGAACTCATTTTCTATCCACTGTGCGTCGCTACAGTAGATGTTTTTCAACGTTTTCAAAATTTCATCAACCCGAATTCAAAACGTTGAAATGACAGTTGAATAACTTTAGTTTAGAACGAAATTTGTTTCCTTTTTGAATGTTTTTTGTGGTGTTAAAACTTGTTTTCGATAAAGACAAGACGTGTCTGGCGTGAGTCAGTGGTTGTACTTTGTATATTCGTTTGAGTGTGGATTTAGTATATGAAAAAATAATCATGTCCTTGTTACCTCGTTACAGAAACTTGAGTCGGGTCATCGTTGACATCCCAAAGAACATGTACGCGTGTTTTTTGTTTAAAATGTCACCACGGGAAGGGTTAATACCGTTCAGACAATTACTAAATTTTCGTGTATATTTGATGGATTGTGTGTTGTTAAGTAACACTCGCAAAGTACGTTTTATAGCTATAATGCTACAGAATTTTGTTTGGGAAGTATCCGGTTCGATTCCCGATCTAGTTAATTTTTTTTTAGGATTTTACCAAATTTTCCTACAATTTATCTTCTTTACCAGAAAATAGAATCTTTTGAAACAAACAGGCAGTTCAGGTATCAGACGTCATAAATACTTCAACGGGACTTTCTGCGTGTTTTGGGTGGTTACACGTTCCTTATGCATAGTTCAAAGCGAATTTGAAATCGTCGTTATATAAAAAAAAATGTGTCTTTTAAGCCCACAAAGTGCATTGCCAAGTCTGTAATAGGATACAGCTCGGTCGTCTCTTCCGTTTCTACTCCAATTATAGATTCCAGTCCAAAGGCGGCATCTCTTTGAGGTCACGTGACATCTGTGCGCCATCGCGTGCCCTAATCCACCCACCGTGTCCCCCCCCCCATCAATTTAAACATTGTCCCTTGCTATCGTATTCGTGTGTTTCTTTGTTAGAACACCTCTCGTATCAATTTTGTCTTATGATCATATTTTTGTATGATTTTTCGTTGAAATGCCTGCATTTGTTTGTTCCGATAACTCATCAGGTTGGCTGTGCAGGTTTTAAGCGTCCGCTCTTAGCAAGACCGACGTTTCAGAGGTTCACACCTATGATGGTGACAGTAAACTCCTGAAACGTCGGTAAGTATCAGCGACAGAATCCAGTTCACAGCTGTGAGTCTTGACATTTCCTGATGTTCATTATGGAGTCAAAAAATTGTTTTTCTTGCTTCGTATGTTCGTTAGTTAGTTCGTTAGTTAGTTATCTCCCTCGTTTTCATTCCCTTTTTCATTCTGTTTTTATGTTAATTCTTTTCTGTGATGTTTTAAAATTGGTAGAGGTAAAAGGTGACATTCGCATCACACGGTTACCATGAGTTGGTGATTGGCAGATTGACTCAAGCAAGCGAACTGATTGTTTGATGGACATAACGGAGTACAACCTGACTGCCTAAGCTCTTTCTGATCAGAGACGCTTTAGTCTCCAAAGAATGTTTCTGAGAACAGGGGCCCAGAGAAGGCTAACCTAACCTAACCTAACCTAACCTAACCTAACCTAACCTAGCTGTGCCTGAGAGAGACAAAGTAACACAGAAATTAAGATAGTTAAATGTTGAGAAAATTCAAAACCCGTGGTCATTGCAGTGATTGAATGCAGACGAGTGAGATGAGCCGGTCGTACAGCACGCATGGAAGATAGAACAGCGTTCAGTCATTATTTTCTTTGGTAATATCAAGGAAAAGCGTATTTTTAGCCCTGTGTGTGCGTGAAAATATAACATTATGGAAGTTTTAGACACTGAGGGGGTAATGTTACAGTGGGGGGGGGGTTTCTCTTGGATAATTTGTTGGAAATTCTGGTTGCATAACAGCGAAATTCATGATCAGCTAAGAAACTATCTTATTGGCCCTGATTCACTATATTTAAATGCGTCTCACTGAATCAGTAAAAAAAAGTAAGGATTTGCAAGACTACAGTTCATAAAGTCTTAACTAAATGCGACAGATTTTAAAGATTTTTTTTTAAAGGTTAAAAGTGTTCAGACAAGCCTCGTCAGTAGAACTCCATTCCATTTTTCACCTTCCATCAGTATCTAAGATACATTTTAATATTGTGAACTTGTTATTGTTATGATATAGTTGAAACAGCGTCGCCTAAGAACCAATGACTTTTTAATTCTCCTTTGTACCCGTGTACTGTTTATCCGTTTACTTTCGTTGTGTAAATATCCTCCCATTTACCTGAAATCCGCTCGCCTCGCCTGACTTGGGATGCGGCAGTTCAGACGGGCGATTCGCGGTAGACAAGTGGTCGCCTAATTCGGTTGATAAGTTGCACAGGATTTGAATAATCTATTCGGACCCTAATTAGCCGGCCAGCCGGCTGACAATGTATGTATTCAGTCCGTATTACCCACAATTCAATAGAGGCCGGGGGCTAGTTGACAAACCTCCCCACTCTACCCTAGTGAGCGGTAATAGACAGGGTCACCATTATATCAGCATTTAAGGTAATTTGAAAATGTCTGCATGGGCTCAGTGCTTCAAGATATGAATGGGCTATGACATGACCATTTGTTACAAATTGAATGAGCTGAAATTGCTACTGTGGAAGATGTTCTGGTGGGTACCGGGTTTGAGTTCCCTTATTTGTAAACACAGGTGGTGTATATAATTACCATTAACCTAAAAAGTATATGTCTCGGTCTATGTGCTATGTCCGAAATTGAACCTCGTGATATTCAAATAGCTTGTGCATTAATTCAGCGTTGATTAATTACATACGAACAAGTAACCAACAAACGATAGCTCGTACGAGACGAGGACAATTACAATGATAGACAAAGGTGAACGTGGAGATACGAATTTGGCATTTTGGAATAAAATTCGGACAGATGTGTTACATTATCGTTATCGTGTGATCACTTCCGTGGGTAAATAATTTTAGGAATTGATTAAGTGTCGTCATAAGGGTTGCTTCGTTGTCCCCAGCGGTGAGATTCATTCTGTCAGACAGAACGTTTCATAAAATAAATTTTATGATGAATGACTGAATTCATGGAGGAGCACTGGACGCGGTCACGTGTTCGAAGCCCTGTTGATCCTTCAGGATTTTCCCGTCACATATTTAGCACGATAGGGCAATGCGCAGGACCTCAATGCACAGGGAAACAGTGGCTTGTTGCTACATTTCAACAAATCTCGTTTAAATTACAGTACAACGAGTGCTCATTTGCCTGTCCATATGATTTATCTCGGGATAGTAATAATTATAAAGGTAACTTTTAAAAATTAGAAAATTGTGGAGTGATAAAGACAATAATAATGAAGTATTCAAGATGGCTGTCTTCTCGGTTGTTGAGCCGTGTTGTCTGGTAGAATTTTTCCTCGTGATGGAGGCAGCAAGGACCTCTGAAACGTCGGTAAACTTCTACCAGACCACAACAACCCAGAAGATAGCCATCTTCAGACTTACCGCCGTGAAAACCTCAAATCCTACTTGTTCGAGGTATTGAGGGTGTGAACAGGATTCATCTGGTCGAGGAAAGGTTTCGCTGTCGAAATTCCTGCTTCTGAAGAAGGCGGCAGAAACGCGAAACGACCATCAATTTGTCAACATTCGCCATTTTATTATTGTATGTGTTTCGGAACTACGTACTAGTAACCACACGTGGACATTTGACAGTTTTATTACTGGTTGAAATACGCTGTGGTGTGAGGTTAGCAGTGGTTACGAAAAGCCCTGAAATAACCTCGGATTAATTTCGCAGTTAATGAAGCAGTGGCCGGATTGCAGGTCACTATGGGAGCTAACCCTTCAGACGCTTACATAGCGAAACAAATTCTGCAGAAAGGAAATTCCGTTGCTGTCCGATGTGTAAGCTCAAATGTATCATCATCGTCGTCTTCAACCACATCCGTTGTGGAATTTTCTGGGTGGAATTTGAGAAAAGCAAATCCGGGTACACGTGCCACTTTTTCAGAAATATTACACAGTCATCCACGAAATAAAGTTCCATAATCGTCTTTAAATTGCCTCCAAAATTATATTCGGACATCCGAGGGTAGAGACCACATTGGAGACCGCGGCGTAGATGATAGGATAATATTAAAACGGATTCTGAAGCGGGTGTTTTGATGTGGACTGGATGCATCGAAGAAGTGGCTACCGATGTTAAGAGTACGTGGAGCCTTTCCTACATTACGCGACTTTATAAAGTATTGCTTAGTTACAGGACTGACCTTGAATTTAAAATTTATAACTCAGTTTATCATAAAGAGTGTATTATCTTTTGGGATTCGATTTCATGTGATAGAATGTTAGGGCGTACATATTTTGTTGGAAACAAACAAATTCTATTATGTCTCGAAATACTGTGCTCAATCGATTATCGACATTTGCTACTGTTCTATACAAGCACTCACGATATATCGCCTTTTTTTTGTGTGAATTATATAAAATAGAGAGACATTTGAAACAAAATCCAGAGAGCTGTTTGAGATATTTAATTTTAAATAATTTTTGTTTCAGCCGTCAAATGAAATACAACCCTTTTAATACTTCACATACTTTTCACCGACAAATGGAAAACCAATGTAAATTGTTTATCATTAAAATCTGATGTGTCGCTCACTCCACCTTAAATCCATTTTTAAAATACCGCTGCAGTGAGAATATACAAAAAAAGTCAGCATCAAGCCAGTGTTGAGTTATTCAGAAGACAGTATCGATTTGTTATCCTCCTGACAAACATTACGATGAATCACTTCAACCCTTGTCGTCATCATTCCCTACAACACCCCTTCCACCCCCTGAGCAGCGCATTCCAAGTCATTAAAATTAAATACACATTCGTTACTACTCCAATTATTAATTTACGTACTAACTTACAATATAAACTAGCGATTCTATAGGTAATGGATAATATTTTGTGTTTTAGGCTCGCACAAGCAGGTTAAGCATCGTTACCCAGATTCCCCTACCGCCTTATTTGGCATTTTCTGCTAGTGTGTTCATAAGAATAATTTCATATCACACTAAATATACTTTTGTATTTAAGTAACTATGCATTGTTTAACTATAATTAACAAATTAACTAATTAGCTTACTAGACGAATATCGAATGTGTTAAGTAACTAGGCAACCAAATAATTTGTCTGAAGAAATTATTAGCCTGCTAACAAAGAATAATATAACGAGATGACTGACTAGCTAACGAACTAACCATGTAAAATGTTGTTTAATTGTTTAATTTTAACCGTCTAATCACAATAAAATATTTTATTAAATATTAAAATATTATTATTACTACAATTAACATTTAATATTTAAAATATTTAAAATATATTAAAATATTAAAATGATGTATTAAAATTGGGCTTAGAAAAATTGGTTGTCCGGTGGTGGGCTTTGGTACTGAAGGCGTTAAACCTTTGGTTTCTGCTCCCAGAGATTTGCTTGGTTGGTGCTACTTTTTTTGTTAAACGTTTGTCAGTTGGTCTCTTCGTTAACCATTCCCTTATCGGAGCAGTCGACACAGGATATTATGAAATTCCGTCCACCATCAGGTATTGTCAGAGGGCTTTGGTACTCCGTCTAATCCTCCAGTAAACAGAATGACTCAGATGCCTAGTTTTTAAGCAGCGTCTTCACCAGTAAAATCAGCTGAGCGCGTCGCGACGCCGCGTGTCATTTGAATGAATAGGCCTTCTAATTCCATACAAGGAAGGCTGATTGCAGATGAATACGACAGGGGACCGAATTACAAGACGGGGCTGTGTGTGTGTGTGTCTATATCCCCCTTCCCTTCCCCTTCCCTCCCCTACAGCGCCAGGGTGAAAGCATTCCGCCCGTAACTACGCCGATTTCATTGCATTGAACTCTCTTAGAGATTGTGTCAACTGTTGACTTGTTGAAGGATCTATATTGTGAGTTCTGAGAAAGTCTGTAATGGTTCATTTTCTGCAGAGTGGATAAATACGATGATAGCTTAAGTTTTTTTTAATTCGGTATTTCTTTACAATACTTGGAATGACTCTAGTGGTTCAAAGTCCAGAGAGAGAGAGTCAGTTAGTTACTTTGTCGGTGCGTTAATGATTTTTTTTTATCAGTGACGAAACGTCGGGGTCAGGTTTCGCATGTCGCATCTTCGTTCCGTGATTACGCCACGCGATCGTTCGCTTTCTTAATTCAGCCGTCATGACACATTGCAAGACACTAATAATATCTGTTGTCATGGTGACGCAATCCAGGAAGCCGTCTTCCTTGTGTGAAGATTTTTGTGTTGTATCGTCACAAATTACCCGCCATTATAAGGCACAGATTTAAGCGAATAACGCAGTTTTTCAGATGTATTGGTTTCATAAACTTTTAACAATTTGCGGAAAAATACACCTCGTGGTATATAAGAAGGCACGTGGGTTTATATAACATCCGAATGATTTGGATATTCAATGTAGATAACGCTGAATGCAGGGTCATAATGTTACTTCGCGTGTCTGAGGGATCTCGTGTCCTCTTGGGTCCGCTGCCTTCCCGTTACAAACCGCGAATGAAATGTGATTAGTGTCACGTGTACCTGGCGGATGTCCATCGTCAAAGTTTACTGTCTGATTATGCGCGTTTGGGCACAGCAGCGAATTGGTTATCAAGTTAGGAGCTGTACCCGGGAGAGTTTTGTCAATATGTCTGCGTGTGGGCTGGAAGACCGGTGTTCGATTGCCGACAGAGTCAGAATTATTCTCATAGCTACCACGTAACCAAGGAGGACTCGTACAGTCTCCTATCCATTACGCGCCGTGGACATTTTTCTGGGGTTAAAACTGCCGGAGCGCGAAGCTGATCACTCTTCTTAATCTACCGCCTAAAGACGGTTGTGTTCTTGGACGTTGAAGTGTGTTCTCAGGTAGCTACTGACCGACGTTTCAGAGGAACTTACTGTCTCCGGTGTGCAACATCCCAGATAACCTTCTTCTTATCGTAGCCGTGAGAGCCTGAAATCTCACAATCGATTACCTGAGGAGTTAACGCGTGGCCCTACACATCAGCTACTTCATGACGGTGTGCTTAGACACAGGGGCAGCGTCCGATCTTTAGAGTTATGAAAGAATTTTTCCCCGAGCTCTGAAGGTATAATTTCCTTGCGTTCCAAACTTGTATTCATTAAATTTTTAATTCATAATTTCTCACAGACGCATTTAAGATGGTGGTTTAAGCTGGTGTCTGGCACTTTTTATGCCTTCCTTCTTGAAGAGGGTGAATAATTTACAAACCACATCTCTCTGCCTCTTAGAATTTATTATTTCGTAATCTAATTAACAAATTTTAGAAACATTTAGGGAGATTCGCGAGAATTTTTTTAAGACGCTAATGAGAAGATTTATTACGATGTTGACAAGTATTGTCACTTGATATCTGGGCCAGATAAGTCGTTCCCAAACCCTCAGGAGAAATCTCGTTTTAATAATTGTCTTTTCTCTTTAAAATATCTTTGGTGGTCCTGAGATCAGTGAAATATCTTCTGTTAAAAATGATTATTTTTGGCTTCTCGCCATTAGAATTTATGCATTGTAATATTAATAATAATTTATTCTGTTGACAGAAAAGATGTGTTTATTAATTTATTTGAAGCTAGCATGAAAAAATTAAAATCGAAGGTTCCAGAAATCTACATTAGGAACTTCGACTTTAATCGTGGAGCGATGTTTAAGCCCGGGTTGTGATTCCAGTGTTCATGCCTGTGACGAGTTAGGAACGTAATATTGCACGTACTTGATATCGTAAGAGTAAAAATATTTGTCTGAAGCGTGAACTAGCGATAAATTTCCCGGATAATTACCCCACTATCACCCCTTGAATTGGATGAACAGAACCTGTAGAGGGGGTCAACTTTGTAACCGCCCCTGACCCCCTCCCCCCAACACACACACACACTTACAGCAGCGTGTAAGCCTAATTACTGATATATGCAGACATCAATCTGCAAGCGTCAGGTTCGATAAATCACTGGTGAACTGTGTCTGGCACTGACGCAAATTCGAGAGCAGTTGAACGCAACAAAAACGAACAGGACCGCAAATATTGTTATACAAATACAATGTAGGTAGCTTGGTTTCGATTGGAAATTCACTTGTCATGTTTTATGTTAGCGGATATGTTCTGTTGTTAAACTTCCCTTCTATTCGGGCGTCGAGTGGGATCCTAATGTTCTCCATTTCGTGTCTGTGGCTTACGAATTTATTACGATCGAAATAACTTCACATTGAATAAAATTATTACCATTGACAGGGGTGTAAAATTATTGACATTCTAACTCTGTGTTATTTAGTCGAAAAATTATCTTAAGTCACATGTCACACTAATTTATTCATGAGTTTGTTTCCTTATTTTATTATTTAACGATGACGATAGTAATGGTAATAATGATAGAAATGGTCGTAGGGTAATCTATGGTAATATTCAGCAATTTTTCACTGAGATAAAACGCTGAAGCCCTCAGTCAGATACGAAGCACACCTGCTTATCTCCACGTAACACAAAAAGGAAGTCATTGTTCCAAACATGCATAAATCGCCCTGATGATGGAGGCAGTAAAGACCTCCGAAACGTTGTTAAACTTTACCATATTACACGGAGTTATAACCCAGAAGACGGTCATCTTCGGCCGTGAAAACCTCAAATCCTACAAAATGTTGTTCGCTGTAGCTTATCACATTTCCAGAGTACTTTATTAAAAATTGCTTAACCACAGGCGTAAAAGGATTCTGAGTCGTCCTTAAAACACGTGGGACGCAGCTGACACTCGTAAAAATGCTGTTTGGGGAACGTCAGAGCTGTGTAGTTATCGCAGCTTTCTTCTGAATCGAAGGAAGGGAATATCGAGGTTCGATCCGTAGTCATTTTGAATGTGAAGCAGACACGATAAATGCATCAGGAATTTCGGATATCGAAGTGTTCTTGAAGCAAGGAAGCCTGTCAAACCTTTACTTAGCCAATACCCCGTCGTCACCGGAATAAAAGAAGGCGGCTACCCGTAACTGGACAGTGTTCCTTGGTCGCTGTCCATTATTTGTATAAAACATATACAGGTTGTCCCAAAAAGTTGTATACGCCCGTTCTATGAATTTCAGTTGCTCGGAACTCGGTTGAAATGTTCGAGAATACTGGAAGTTAATTTCGTGGATCGAGGGAAGACTTTGCGGACCCAAGAGGGAAGCATTTTGAAGCAATACCAATTTTCAAGGTTGATTGTGGTCTCTGGAAACTTCGCTATGTCATTACTTTCATATCTGCAGTCTGATTCTATAAGCTTATTCCGTGAATACATTCTCACTGTTAACTTTTTGTTGGCTTTAGAGTTGTTCCTCAAAGGTTTTATCTTATTTCCTAATGCCTTCTGTGTCTCCTTTCTTTCTATTGTGTCTATAGTAATGATTCCTTGGGCTATAGAAACAGCAGTTTGGGGCATACTTTCTGTGTTCCAAATTTCCTTCTACGATTCTTCTTTATCAGATATTCACGCATTTTAGCTTTTCGTTGGCAAGTTCTCATGCCCCGTGAGGATTTGTGAGCCATTCTTTTTCTCAGCCCGTCCATTCCAATCCAGTTTACTGGCTGTAACCAAGGTAACGCGTTCTCGTGTTCTGAATGTTCAAATGTACGACATGAACACGAACTTTTTCCGTGTGAAACAAGCAGCTCTGAGACGTAATTGCCGATGCTACTAACCCGTACTCGGGAGTGCATTGTAATATGCCACGACCCTCTACCACATGGTCTAGAAACGCACTTTATAAGACACTGTGCTGTTGATGAAGTGTACCATTGAAACCAGTTAACAAATATTCACTCAAAAAATACTTTGATCTAAAAATATTTATTTTTAAGACATTTATCGATGCTGTTCCAAGTATGGCAGAAGCCACGGAGGTCTAGCGGTTAGAACGCTGGCCTTGTAATCCTGGGGTCTCGGGTTCGATTCCCGGCGGTGCCCGAATTTATAACTTGT
>NW_019059696.1:814446-827309 GCF_000696155.1 Zootermopsis nevadensis | reverse complement strand
CCGCCACTAGCGCTATCTGGAATTTATACGCGATTACAGAACAATCCTCATGAAACATGACGTAATTTGTCGCTTCTCACGTGACTGTGTAAAATGATAATGTATGCAAATTTGTTGGCGAGTGGACAATACGCGAGGAGGGTTGAATCGCCGAAGTGGGTGGATCGTAGGTCACGTCTCGTTGTTGTATTTGTGGTCATTTGTGATGAATAAGTGTGAAAGCAGTTAAATTTAAATAAAGTTGATCGCACGCCACTGATATGCGGTGGGATGCCTGCTCACAGGAGAGTCAAAATTGTGAGTTGAGTGCGCTTGAACGTCCCATGACACGTGGGACCAGTGTCGTCGCATCGGAAAATAGCGAAGAATTTCAAATATGTATTGTCCGCCTTTATGCTTCCAGAAACGCGAACAGAAATTAAAATCAAGATCGTTCTTATTCGCACCCCGTGAGGGCAAATTGAGAATTTGAATAAATTTTAAAGGAATTCGGATGATTACACCAATAATTATAATTTGAAGTTCTCACTACGGTGACTACGAAGATGGCGGGCGGCCTTCTGGGTTGTAGCGCCATGTAGTCTGGTGGAATTTTATCAACGTTTCATAGGTCGTTGCTGCCTCCTTCATCAGGGTGATGACTGATCGCTTTTACAGAAGCTCAGAGAATATGGCGTCGAACCAGACTGCAAAAGAATATTGTTTACAGCACGCCACTGATAACTTTTTGACACAGTGTATTGGTGTGTGGTGGGAGGTCTACCCACAGGCGAGAGAAAGACTCGGTCAATAGAAACATCGCGCACAACCGACAATTTGTATTCCGTTAAACTTTGTACGCTGTCGTGACGTCACTTCCTGTTTTCCTTTAGCGCGGAAGTCGGAAGGAAGTGTCTGTTGTGCGTGCGTGCGTGCGTTTGAGTGTAAAGTTCTGAATTGGGATAGAAATTCTGTTTCAGTGGGTTTGTTAGTGCATATGAAGTCCCATCAGATGCACTGGTTATTTATTATATGTATTTCAACATGACAGGGGTATCCAAACAAAGTATAAAATTGGATCCTTTCACTTTTGATCTTACGTTTGGCAGTGGGAGTTCCTCCATTTAAGATGTAGGCCTAATAATGTTATCGCCACTACTCGGTCACTAGACCCTCCTTTATGAAATTGGACGTTTCGGTATAGGTACAGAAGAGACTTAATACTCCCATAATCCGAGTGTATTTTTGCTGTTTATATCTGTTTCCTTATGATAGTTCGATTGACCTACGCGGATAATAATTTATCATTTTAAGGTATGAGTAAAGGTTTTGGATTGAAGCTTAATTGTCTAAACTTTCATTCGGATAAATAAATTTTATGTAGTGGTATAGCTTATTGTGATGTTATTTTCATATAGGCTACGATCGTTTCTTTCGAAATCCCTGCGTTCTGTAGCTCAATGGACATTTTCCATATCGATTCGTGTAATTCCGTGAAGCTGAAGTGGAACGCCACTGATTGGCTCAAACTTTGTTTCGTCGTTCATGAAATTAATATGAAACATAAAACGTAGACTTTTATTCGAAACATTTTTCGGTATAATCTATATTTGTGAATGTTTTCGATAAAAATATGTATATATTCGGACGAACAGTGAAGAAAAGATTCCATCAAGACATAGTATGTGTGTTATCAGTAAAAGTTTATTATTAGGTTGACATGTTTGCTGGATTTTATTAAGTCCCTACTGGTACATTTATTAATCTAAAGCAAAATTGCATATGGTCTGAAAGTTTATATCTCGAATCGTAAGTAATTCTGCTTCCGATTAAGAAATTTACATGTAATACCTGAAGATCGAAATATGTTGCCGTAATAATTTTTCATTGATATTAAATGTACTTTGTGATGCCGGAACGTGTATTTCCTTATACCTGCTAATAACCACGATAGGGCTCATGAACCGAATGTCGATATATTCAGACTCTTTGCAATGTGGTTCGCTTTGCAATATGTTTGTATCCTCAGCAAACAGCGCTAAACATTATCGACGGCTCATTAATAAAATGTGTGGACCGATCGTCTGCTCTATTTAGTAATCCACACGGTTCGCGTTTAGACATGCTAGGCCACGTTCTTTGCCCTGGTGATGAACGTTCTAGGTGATCAGAGGCCCTGAGGGAGAAGAATGCGACCTTTGACATTAGCCACGTTCAGTTTCACGTGGAAAACACTGATTGGCCTGCTTCTGACCGCATTTAATTGTCTCTTCCCTGTGTGGTCCTGGAGTCGATTCTCGTTACATATGACCGCTTCATTAACATAATCAAACACTGCGTTTCACAGAACCTGCCTCGAGGTCCTGCGTTATTTCTTACTTTAACTCTGTCAGAAACATGAAATTGTGTGACGCACTGCATACGATTACATTTCTCCTCCTGTTTTAGAGTGTAATTTTCCTTCCAGTCTTCTGTGGATCGTGAGAGGATGGTATTTGGTCACTCGGTAGAATAATCCAATTCAATTCATTTATTTGTTTGCTAACAAGAAGAATAAATCACAAGTGTAACATTATAACTAATTTTGTAAAGCGCGGTATGATTGCCACGCCATTGAAGACGTCTGTATCACAGTGCGTTAAATTTGTCAGGAACAGTACCAACATGGAGGCCTTCTGAACATGTCACGTGGGAGCAGCGTAGCGACGTTTGCATAAAGACAGGGTTTTATGAAGTTAGGTTAGGTTAGGTTAGGTTAGAGAAGTTGAAGATGATACGACGAGTGGACGAAATATTTTTACGTGATGATTGCAATCGATTGTTTATTACAAAGCGGGAACCCAAAAGTCACTGTGAACAGAATAATTATTTAAGTTTACGCAGCCTCTGCCCCCTGACAAGAGACTGATTTTAAATTAAATCGTTACTGGTGTACAGGCCCCACGTGCTACGACCTGCGGGCACCGTGTAGCCCGCAGACCACAGGGTGCATGTCTTTTATAATTTTTATTGTGGCGAATTATTCATTCAAGTTTTTTTTTGACAAAATGACTTGAGTTTGATATTTCCATCTGATGTGAGGGGCCTATTGTGGCTTGAGGCTGACTGAACCTTAATTCGCCCATAATACTTTCTTACGTCTCCAGTACCAAATTTAATCGAAATCCTTTTAAGTACTACTTACAGAAATTATTATTGTTTTGTACGCTCATTTACCGAAAAGAGAGTCTCGTAATTAAAATTATATATTATTATACTTTTTAACGTTCATTAAATGATCAGCTAAAATGGAGATTTGTTTTTGATATCCTCCAATGTCGTCCCGTAGAATAGTTAAATGTCAACATCACACTTCAGACAGACAAACAGATATTCTTGTAGAAAAACAAATAAATGGTGTGAAACATCGGGACACTAAAACAGCTGAATGACGAGAAATCCATGCGTTTGGAACAACATCAAAGGCAGATTTCACCTAAAGGGCATTTATTTCAGGCAGGAATATATTGCAAACCGCTGCGTGGAAGAGTGGATTACGCACCCTTCAGCTTCACATGAACCTTATACCCACTTGGAACTTCGTATGACACGATATTGAGTCTTTTAACGACGGACTGACTCAGCGGTTTTTATAGGCTTTCCACCGGAATACAATCGCCTCTAGAAAGGGCAAGGAGGCCGGTAATCTCGTACGATAAAACTCTGTGGGTTTTTCCATAGGCGTAATTATAGATCAAATTGCCGACCGTCGAAATTTGTGATTCTGTATTGACGGAATTATTACGTGTTTTTCTCGGAGCCCTCAGGTTGAGACAATACCTTAAATTATGTACCTACCGGTTGTATCCACGTTTATTTTTAATTTATTATAATATGATATTGGAATAGAGTTGTAAATAAACTACGAGAATTATTAAATATAAGACTGGAGTTTTAAATAATTCATTTGTACGTTAATAGTACGCACAGAATATTTAATTTTATTTCGTATTATTTAGTCTGTACGGAGCAATTTTCGCGAGGTGATTAATAAACTACATGCTTTGTGTGTTAGTTCGTTTTTTCTCAAACTTTGTCGCACGAAATTCAATACCAGTGCCGCATAGGCTTCGTAAAAATGTTGCATTCAAATTGCTAAACAACGTTTTTTTTTTTTTTTTATAAAACGTGTCTGTTGTTGTGCGGTATGCCGCCTGCCAGGGGCTATACTCGGCCACTGAACGCAGTATAGCTGTCATAATTATGGGGTTTTCCGTCAGAGCAAAGTGCAACCAGGGTGTTATATATTCATATTCATTTTCTGTGTGAACTTTGACACAAACTTAATTCTGTTCTGTTCGTACAATTAGATCATATGACCCTTACATCGAGGGGGTCAGGTCGCATGTCTTTTTTATATCTCCTTCAGTCCTGAAGATGGAGGCAGTATTTTACTCCGAAACGATCGTGTATGCAAGTACGAGTATAGTAGTTTGGCAACATGGGTGTTATTTTGGTACTGTGGTAATGAAGTTTTTTCATAAGCGCCAATATTCGCTTCTTGTCGACTGTGTTCAGGATGTGTGAATACAATGGTGGTCACAAAGTGTGCACCCCCCACCCCCCTCTTGTGCTGCGAATATTCAAAATATTGTCGGAACGAGTGAGAGGACGTGGGCTTAGCGTTTGATACCCTCTTTCTATTAGGCTGCCCTCTGGCGTAATAATTAAAAACTAGTGCGAAAACACATTCTGTCCGTTTTCGCTGTTTGTGATTCATGTTATCCAATATAAACACTGTAAATGATGCCGCTCTGTATCTTTTATTTCAGTTGAAATATCGTATTGTTTAATGATGCACCATTAAGCTGGCTGAATAGGTTTCCATGACAACGTGTGGTCGTAATTAAGGTGGATTTTAAACAGCGTCACTCGACCACTTCAAAATAAGTGTAACTGTAACTGATGGCAGTAGTTCACTGTGCACCGGCTCCTAACCAATACAGTGAAGCAGAGTCCGTGTTCCGAAGCTGATAGTTAATCAGCTAGTCAAGGAATTTTCCGTCCCTCAAGGAACCCGAAAATCGCCCTGATGATGGAGGCAGCAAGGTACTCCGAAACGTCGGTAAATGGCGAACAACCCAGAAGACAGCCATCTTCAGTGTAACATATTCTTCGAATTGGCTTACGCTTAACGAAATACCTGATTGGCTTGTAACATGTATTCAAAATTATCTTTACAACAAATAAGTGACAGGTGTGTACGTTTTTACCCACCCTGTTGTACCTGTTTCCAGTCCTTTAGATGGGGTTACCTGTATGATTATTCATGGCGTGGAATTCAAAGCCACTTGGATTGCAGCACTGGTTTCTACAATTGCTTTCATGTCGCCATGGTTACAGTAATTTTGTGAGCGTACGTTCTGCTATGTGTCTATTATTAACCATTCACACATAATTGCTATTAGCTGTACTTAGTGCCTACTTTCAGGGGACACTGCTATCTAATACCTTGGAAATGAGGCGCATTATACATTTACATGTTTATACACGATTAAATGATAGAATTACTAATGCGGATACCAATGCAAGTAGAAGTTGAATAGGTGAATGCGTACAAAAGTATTTAATGTGCCTACAGGAATATAGGATTAACTCATAGTACGCTTACTTTTAATTACTCTGATCTTTGTAGAAAAAAATAGCGTATTTTATAAATTAATATTTATGAACCTTAGAACCCTATTTCCGTACACAATTTCCGATAAGTGGAATAAATATCCAGTGTCTCAAGGTGAACGAGCTGAACCTAGCCTAAGAATCATCTGTCATTCTAATATCAAAAAATTGAAGAAAAGGTCAAATGCTCAGTTTAAAATAGAGTTGAAAAGCCTGGTTGTTTTTTTCTACTCAAATGCGTCTGTTGTCTAACGAGCGGATTTCCGGCAGACAGAAATCACTGGCATGTGGACAACGCTTTAGATGGCACACGATTAATTAATATAGATTTTGTAATTTCTTATTCTTGAATTCAGTTTTGTTATGCAAGTGTTTCTGCCGTGAGACATACCATTGTTTTTTTTTAAAATAATTTTTATAAATATTTCGAGATAGTTCTTATCGGGTCAACGCATTAAGCTCTTCTTAGGCACTGCGGTATCAGAGTGACCTTCTTCTGATTTAATTCTAATACCGTAGCATTTGATTGGTGCTGGGGTGTGTTTTAATTGGCACGTCTTAGATTTTGTTCAATTCGTTACTTAGCTACTTTGTTTATTAGTCTCGTAATTATGACACTAAAAATATCTTAATTAACTAACCAAGTACGTGGATCACAGTCCGTGTTAAGAAACTAATAGAAGCTCAGCTAGTGAAAAAACTATGAGAATTTTACAAAATCCTAAGGTTCATTACCGCATTCACAAAAGCTCGCTAGTGTTCTCTAAACTGTCGATGTCTGATATCCTGTGTAAGGTTTCGTAACGTGGTGGTTGTTTAATGTGGGGGCGCTGTTACCCCCCAGCCCAACCCCCAAAGCTGGAGGACCACCCCTTGTCTGCTGTCCGCGACTCCTTGTTCATTATATTAGCAGCTGGTCTCCATATATATTGAAGCCTTGTCTTTATTGTAAATAGGACGACTAAATTAAAGAATCTTCTGGAAAAAATATGAAGGATCTAACCTGCAGTGATATTCGTTTTTTTTTATTTGAAAGAGACAGCGAAATGCCATTTGTGTAGGACTCTGCATTACCGAGGCAAGTGAACTTTTGGCTGCCCCTTCGTCGTCACTCATTGCATTTCCCCGCCCCCCTCTCTGCATTTTATGCCTTTCTTTCCTGTTTCATCCATTTATCTTGCACCCCCCCTCCCCATCTGCCCCTCCGGGCCGGCGCCGTCTCCGTTAGGTTTGGGGTAAGGGTTTGAGACCTGGTAATAACCGTTAATTCTTAGTCTTTCTTTCGGGACCCGGGGGTTGATAATTACAACGATCCCGTCGGTACACCCCACAGACCTGATTAATGTCGGACCTATTCTGCTCTAGACATTTGATGGATGTGCCACTGACTGAGAATTGTCGGCTCCAGGCGGTTAAAGACACCGCGAAATTCAGCGAAGAGTTCAGTTACATCCACAAGTCTGTGTACTTTTGTTGAGAATTCGTGCTTAAGATTAGGCCTACCCGCTCGAACCACGAAATTCATCGAAGTAAAATTTAAAAAAAAAATTCAGGCTGTACCTCAAAGAGAACACAACATTTCATAACATCGGAATAAGTTACGATAAAAAATTTATTAATATCTGTTATCAGTTTGTTACTAGATACACGTATTAATCTTACATTTTAAAGTACAAAGTTGGCGAGACTGGACACTTTAGGATAGTTTTTAAGTCCCATAATTTGCGCGTTACGTTCCAGAGCAGTTATAAACTTTTCAGTATGATAATTTATGCTATTTAAAAGTTAAATAATGTTACAATAACATAGCCCAATTATGCTTTTGAAGATTTATATATTATTGTTTGGTGGTTTTTTATATTGTTAATAATATTTATATACTGTAATAGTGGCATCCACCAAAAGTGCTTCTGAAGGTCCCAAATTTTCTTTAGGTTAGGTCCGGTTAGGTTACGTTAGAGACTTAGGCAGGTTAATTTGAAGACGATGCATAAGTATGACGTAAACTTAGGATTTTACTGAGTCTTGTTAGTAACCGCAATTTCTGATGCTGTAACAGCTAAAATGTATTTTGGTAATACAGCGTGTTCTTTAATTCTCTCTTTCTTTTCCAATAAATAAACTTAGCGAACTTAAGTGAGTACAAAATCTTGAGGCGAAGACACATTTATGGTCATATTTCACATCGAAAGAAACTCTTTAGGGTAGGACTACGTGTCCCATGGGGGGGGGGGGCCGCCCTTGAAAGTTCTTTTAGCATCTGGTGTCAAGGGATAACTGTCTTAATTCTGTAGTGCGGAAAGTCCTGACCAGCAGGATGAATAAATGCAAAGATAAATCATTAATTTAGTGGGTACCCGATAGGTGGACACCCTCCGCTCCACGTGTAATTGACTTCCGATGTTGGTTGGTTAGACGAGGGGCTGTGATGCATTATTTAGTGGCTATCAGCCCCCTGCAGTGGTGTGCACACAAGACGTGGATGGATTACTCGATCGACAGGGGTTAGAAGCCTCAAAGGGTTTCAAAGTTTCGCGGTTTTAAAAAGTTTCTGAAACTTTCTGTTAACGTTCGCCTTCGGTCGCTTCGTGTGCCTGTCTTGCACTATAGACATGTTTGTTGATAAAGATAATGTTTTCTTTGGCCATTTCTGGATTCTGAGAAAGCAGGAAGTAAATTTACAAACTTCGGAGTTTGTATAAATAATTATGTAATTAGAGGCCGTCTCAGGTTCAAGCGAAAGCCAAGGAGCGAAAGAAATACAAAATCTGTTGTTTTCTCGATCACTCTAGCGGCAGAAAAGTGTAACGATGTTCGAGACAGATATTTGAACACGCGGGAAAATTAATGTGGGGAGAATAGAGAGAATTACATAATGAGGAACATCCTCTTCGCCAAATAAGACTTGTTAATAGGTCGAAGATATCAAGGAAAATGAGGTGGGATATACACGTAACACGAATAGGCAACCGGAAGTTAGTGAACGTTAAAGGAAGACAACTAGAATTAGATTTTGAGATAATATTAAAATGGATTTTAAAGATAAGGGTGTGAAGTTGTGGATTGGGTCAGGGTGGTTGAACTGGAAGTTAGTGAACAATTTTAGGTTGAGAACGTTAAAGGAAGACAACTGGAATTAGATTTTGAGATAATATTAAAATGGATTTTAAAGATAAGGGTGTGAAGTTGTGGATTGGGTCAGGGTGGTTGAAGGTCCAATAGCGATCTCTTGTGAACAAAGTGTTAGAAAATATTGTACCATAAAAGCCGCAGAATTTCTTGGCCGCCTGAGGGAATATTACCCTATCAAGAAGTGATCAGAAGAGTTAGTATTATTTCAAATCAGACAGGCGACTGAAATATTAAGGTCACGCTGAAAAACCCAGTGTTTTCCAAATATGATCAAGGTATCATTACTGTTATCAGATTTTGCGAACTGCTGTCAATTGTGTAAAAACGAATTTTAACAAACTGAGTATCATGGCTCCATCTGTTGACAGCCGGACGACTCGACACTCTTTTTAAAGCTCTCCTACCAAAGCAAACAGAGTACCACGCTTTTGCGTTATCCAAGTGATTAAACCCGTGAAACCTCAACGGAACGAAAGGACGCGTTGAATTTGTAATCTTTCTTCGAACTGAAACATCAAGGAGAAAAATTTTGGTGACATTTATTGGTGAATCCTAAAATAAATAATTATTCGTTATAAACGTGCATCAGTCCAACTTGGCTTCAGAAACTAGCACACACACACACACACCCTCTCCCGTCCCCCTTCTCGTGTCTGTCCGCCTTTTTGAGAGATCAAAGCGTTTCTTGTGTCCCGGCTGATGTTTGCCGACGTGCCACTGTAAACAAACCGGGCACAGTGCGCTGTTAAACATTTGAGCTACGGCCCATAAAACCATATACTGACCAGCACATCACCATAAGCGAACCCAGTACGGTGCGTTATGAATTATGATATTACGTAAATGTGCAGGTTATGAGAGTTGTTAAATGTCGAAGATTTCTTTTCTGGGGTGCTGCGTCTTGTAAACTGGTTTCACAGTAGGTCTCTTCCATAAATAAACGTCTTGAGTTTTCTGGTTATAACGTAATGTGATTCTCAAATGGCGTCACTTAGATGTCGAATTTCACGAGGACCGACCAGAAGATTCTTAAATACGACACACGTAGGACGCAGACCCGCGGCGTTTAGGCGTCTGAAGACACGTGTGGCTCGAGCTTTAAAATCCGCCAGTTATTTTGAAACTTGTCAGCGGGACACTCAGAGGGGCTTTGGTGTTCTAGATTTTGAAGCAACTGATCTCCCTCTAGTGCTCAAGCCACGTGGCGATTACACCCCATTTTTTTCGTCAATTAAGCGATGAACAGATCTCCCCATCGGCTCTGAACAGACTGTGTGTCGCGGATTGAGCCCATTCATGATGATGATGATGATGATGATGATTTTGGGGTTGTACCCGTTCATTTCTTTTCTGGCTGAGCGGACGTTTCCGGGGGTCCCAATTTCCGGGAGCGTGTGAAGGGATGGGGCAGGTCCCTTGTGGACATCGCCTCCGGCGACTTCCTGGGTATTCTCCAGTGGGAATTGAGTAGCTACGCTTAAAACGCGAAATGAAAGAAGGGGAGGGGCTGATGACGTATCTGGGGAGTTGTACAGTCCCTGCCATATCCCAGTAGACGTTATAGGGTGCCTGGACTTTATAGAAAAGCTTTTTATAAATTCGTGTATATTCAAAGGAAGTCAAAATAGAAAATTATGTACTGCAAGATCTTAGGACGATGTTAATCATTTAAGGTCGAAGCTCGTCTATATAATATTTAAAAATTCGGTCCGTACCGCAAAGAAAACACAACACTTCACCATTACAAAGATCAACTGGTTAACGCTGTTTAAGGAAATAATCGCTGTTTACAGTGAGAATCATAGTTCGTCTAAATTACATTTAAGAATTCAGTCCGTACCGCGAAGAAAACATCACACTTCACCATTACAAAGATTAACTGGTTAACGCTGTTTAAGGAAATAATCGCTGTTTACAGTGAGAATCATAGTTCGTCTAAATTACATTTAAGAATTCAGTCCGTACCGCGAAGAAAACATCACACTTCACCATTACAAAGATTAACTGGTTAACGCTGTTTAAGGAAAGAATCGCTGTTTACAGTGAAAACCACATAAATACAACATAAAAATAATTACTGATTGTCTAATCAGGTGGTAAAGATATTTACCACTGGGCTTCAAAGGTCTAATGATGAAGTGGGAAGAATTTTGACTGAAAGAAATGAAGTGGCTGTGGCCGGTTATAACGTATTATCCGAGAGACTAAGATGATTATATGAAGCCACAGAACAGTCGATCTTTGGGACTAGAATTCGTTCCTTGACTCCCAGGATGTCCGATTTGGAATGGAGAAAATTACATTAACTAGCAATTTCGGAATTTAGATGGACAGTCGAGTCATTTTTACGTCTGCGACGGATGAACAAAATATAATCAAGAAATTGGAAGGACCATGTGGAAAGAAATAGTTTGAAAGACCTAGAAAGAGACTACACGTGTTGGCTTGTACGTGCCGCTAGGTGGATGTGAAATGAAGGTGCAGTAGTACTTTCGTATTCGGGACGTCCCAACTAAAATTGTCCGTCTAATTTCAGTCTCTTTTAGACATATTCTGAAGTATGTTTCTCCGAGACGTTAATGTCTATCTTCAAGTCTGCACGGCGACACGCTGTCCACGTTCAATTGTATTACCCATGCATAGTTCATAATCGTCGTCCTATTAGATTCTCACACAGAGCATAGTCTATGAAACTGATAAATCGTTGTTAAATAGTCATTATGATGTTGGGGTGTCCGTGACACTGAACCTGACATCGTGGTCTCATCAAGATGGCCGTCGTTTTATAAACAGTTTTTACTCCGTCACTCTGTGTCTGTCATTTTCTGGGTTATTTTGTTGCTTAGCTAGTCACTAACTTAGTAAATGCGTAATTTAATTTTTTGTTTAGTTAATTCTTAAATCAGTCATTTGCCTAGGCACATCATCTCGCAAATGGTCGCTGTGCTTGAGTCATCATCGCCCAATCCATATCGTTTATTAGTTAGCGAGTGAATCACCGTGGATTTGTGAGTTAGTGCATTCGTTTGTTAGTCGTATACTTAGCGTAACGATCTGTTATGGTTTCGTCGTGTTTGCATGACGTCACCGCGTTCTGGCCGTATGTAAGAGCGCGCGAAGGCCTCGACGGAGCTTCACAATGAAATGGTATCGGTTGTAGGAGGACAAAGGCAGCAGCTAACGATGATTGATTAGCGAAACTTAATTAGTCAGTGGATAGAAAAAAAAATTCGAATATACGAACCTGAATTCTATTGTGATGGAGCACGCATGAGGCGGTGAAACAAAACGAGAGAGTGAGTTGTTCCGCAAGGCTGCCAACTTCCGCATCTAACTCGATATGTCTAACATATTATAGGTCCGAAAAAAAAAATCTGGTTAAAAAAATATATGGCAATAGTCAAACATTTGTATTAGAGGAACATTGCAGACAGCCTGTGTACTTGAATATTTTAAATCTCATTGGTAACTATATGTACCACCTGCTTTAACAGTTACTAACTCTAAATTTTGTATTTATGGGTTTAGTATGATTCTCAGATTACACAGAAATTATTTCCTCAAACAGCGTTTCGTGCTTCAAAGTGTTAACTGACTTTTAGTAATTTTCCTTCTTAACTTCAGCCATATTGTTCGACTAGTGCCTTAAACTAAGCCACGTCTGTCTCCTTTCAAATCCCTACTTACATTTCATATCCCCATAATCTCATTCAACGTTATAAGACTTAAAATTAAATTATTTGGTTATTCCGTCAAATCACAATGTATTTAAAATAAGATAATTAAAATAATTAAGATATCATTCTGTGTTCCATATCGAATAATCGATTTACAATTGGAACAGTTACAACATGTTTCGGTTTTATTAAACCATCATCAGGTGTAAAATTATATTAAATTTAAAACTCAATTACAATTTTTTACAATTTTTCCTAGTGTAGTTTTTTGGAGGTCGTGTCCAGATATTTTCATATAATGGACCAACTTTATTGTTTGAAGTGATGCTTTTGATGTTTATATCGGTCAGAGATGAAATAGTAGACAACACAGTTGTGTCTGGAGGTGATCCAGAAGTATTACCGTATCCGATCAAG
>NW_019059696.1:773466-802437 GCF_000696155.1 Zootermopsis nevadensis | reverse complement strand
TGGAGGATATCCGCCCATCTGTTCCGATACACGTCTTTGGGTTTAAATCAGACTCACCAACTTCTGTCCTGATACGTCACTCCACGGTTTTTGGTAAGTCCCGGGTTCAAATCTTATCTCAGCGACATTGAATGGATCAATATTAATATTGTCCTGACATTTAATACGTTTACCACGTGCTTTAATAACTAATAACTCCACGTTTACTGGGTTTCATATGAATCTCAGAATAAACAGCGATTATTTCCTTAAACAGCGTTAACCAGTCGATCTTTGTAATGGTGAAGTGTTGTGTTTTCTTCGCGGTACGGACTGAATTCTTTAATAGCATTCCCATAGGAATTTATTACCGCGTTCACAAAAGCCCATCACTGGATGATATTCTGAGGAAATTGTGTCTAGACGATAGAGTTGTGAACACCATAATTATTTTACGTGTTTTACTGTTTTTATCCAATTATGGGAGCATTACAGACGGAATACAGGATACATTTTATTATTAAATAGAGCAATTTTGTGTCAGACAAACAAGAAGTCGTGGTTTGTTTTCTATCTGCTACATTCGTCTCTCGCCTGTTTTGTTCGCAAGGATTGATGGGTATTGGAAAGATGTTTCTTGTGTTCTAGAGGTCGACCGAATTTATGGGAGAACGGGGATTCCCCATGGAAACCCAATCTATCATCTCGAGTTTTCGGTCCTGCCACTTGGAGCGCTGTAAGTGTCTGAAGAAAAATGTTCTACTGACGATAGAACACTCTTTTGCCCTTAGTGGAATAGATTGCTTGCGTCTGTTTATTTATTATCCGAAATGTTTTTATTAAGCACATGAAGGCGATGATTAACTTGTAGGTTAGGTTTCTTGAAACACGGGTTAACACAGCCTTCCCTCTTTTACGTATTATTCATGTTTACTATTAAAAATTACTAGAAAATTGCCCGTCAATAATGACGGGAATGTCTTAAGTAGGACTTAATGAACACCAGTTAACCAAAGCAAAAGTCGAAAGCTCTCCGACTCATTTGTTGATCGGTTTGTAATACAAACTCAAGGCCCTTTGAATCTATGGGGTTCTGTTAATAACCGAATCAGTAGAGAAAATGAATAGAGTGTTTTAAACGCGTGTTTATGAATTTCAGTGAAAAATTATTGAAATCGTATACAATAGATTGAAATTCGCTCGTTTGTTCCGATAATGAAACGATTAATAAGAAGATGCTTAAGTAATAGTCGATAAATAAATCTTATTTTGACGAAAAACGCTTTGCTTAGGCATTTAAATTGTCTTTAAAGAAGTGTTCCCCAGCCAACCAGTATTTGTCTATCATATAGATACACCACACGTCACAAATGGCGTCGTTGTGTTGAAACGGTACTATTAATAAGCAGTTGATGAAGTGTCGAACCTCGTATTCTGAGCACGCAGACACAAGTTCGTTTGTTTCCTCTGTGTGTTTGTTTGTTTGTTTGTTTGTCAGTTTGCATTCTCCTTTCTTGCCTCGTGCTGTAGTTTCGCTTCTCCCTTTATTTATTTTGTTTCTCCCCTTTTAATTCTGTTCTCTTCCATTCTCTGTATTTCTTATTCTTTATTCCTGTTCGTTTGTGTGACTTCCATTTTTTCACATTTCAATAGTTTTTACATGTCACCTGTCAACTCGCCCTTCCTGTACACAGTTTGCCCCTCATAATTCCCTCTGAAATTGACCATTCATCTCCATATCGAACAGGGGATGTAGAATATGTGAAGCTTGACCTATACGCCCTCCATACGTCTTCATGACGTCTACCCACAGAAGACATGGAACAAGAATATTTTTGGAACAAATCGTAATCATTCCATAAATTTTTCCGGGGTTAGTCGTCGTTCGTCATGAGTCTCAGACCCTTTCCAGCTGAGATTTTTAACTGCATCGCCCCTAATGACCGCCATTTCTATCTCCTCTCTTGATTATGATTTTTCTCCGTCTCTATTTTTCATTCGCACAGGATTTGAAAGGGGTATTTCCTCCCCTCCTCACCCTTCTGGTTCTGGATTTCAATTACCAACATAATTACCACCCTGCAGCTGCTCATTACCAACTTCAAAAACGTATGAAGCGCCCAGCGCTGCTTCTTTGTTCCACATTCAGTTACATCCCGAATTTTAAGCGAAGTGGATAAAGGAACGTAGCCCTTGGGCTTCGGTAAATTACAGTACAGTACACGCAGATGGCGTGACAAATGGATAAAACACCTAAATTCGCTTGTTTTTGTCAAGAATTGTACCTTGAATAATTTCGGTAACAATTGTGACGTCAACATAAGTGCGTCAGACGTGTAATTAATTTTCCAAGTTACGTTACATGCATCCGTCAGCATGATCCCTAAAATCAAGTTGTAATTTTTAATTATCTTTTTTTTAAAAAATTGTAAAATTTCATAATTTTAATGTAAAGAAAGAAAAGTTAGAAGTACAAAATTCAGGAAAAGTCACACCGACGAAATAAAGGCAAATGAATGGTAAGGAACAAGGCGAGAGAAATCAGCACAAAGGTGAGGACTGAATTTCTCCCACCTCACAACTTCGTACGACCGCGAACCATCAGCATAACTAGAATTGTACAGTCTGCGGGTCATTTTTCATGTGATCAAATTGTAGGCCACCATTTCTCTGCACTGTACGTAATAACTCTGTCATCTTATCCGACTCTATAAGCTTATTCAGTTTGATACGGCATCGTTAAATAGCACAGGAACCAACATTTTCATCCCTGCAGATACAGTCAGCATGTTCGTCCAAACCTTGATATATATTTGCCTACCACACGGCATTACATTTCAGGTCAATATTGACACCTCGCTCGCTGTGTGACCTTCAGTTGTCAGGTGGCAGGGCCATTGACTAATTTTCTGTTATCTTTTATGATTTAAATGCAGTGCGAAATTTTGTCTCGTTTACGTGTGTCCTGTTCTGAAGATGGAGACAAGTTATTTCCTCCGAAGTGTGGGGGATCCGTGGTGCTGCCAAGAAGACTAAAGCCGTCATTAAACAACATAGCAAGCTTTGCCTGTACTTTAAAGATGCGTCCTTCCAGTGGGTGACAGCTTTGTAACCTGAGAACTCGAGTACCTTTACGGGCCTGAACTGATTCCGTTTCTTAAGTAACAGCTGAAGAACCGGGCGCGCATATCAAAGTATAATGACCTCCTTCCTCAGGTCGAGGGTCGAACCCAGTGCAATGCCGCAGGAAGCCCGCGTTTAGTTTTAAATTGCCTGTCTACGTATATTTTAGGTGTCATTTCAGAATGCTATCTTGGCGTATTGGTTGTAAAGACCGAAGGCGTGGTCAGCGACTGCGTTTTGTGTTAGCGGTGATGAACCTTCAGATCGCTACAAGAGAGTTTGTCGATTATTATTTTAGTTTATTTGCCTGAGTGAATGGAGCTTTGACTCTGCTCATCCACTCAGTGGTGAAGGGTAGTTACCCTTGTCATTGCACACAACCCTTGTCCTAACACAGGTAGTTGCACCAGTTGAAGATAATGATTGTCACATTTCCTGAGTGTGCTTTTATTCTTCGTCGTAAATTTCCATTAGACTAACCCCTTTATTGATTCTTGATTTAATTAAATTTGACGTAAATGTTAAGATAGCTACCACTCCACTTGACGTAACTTGATCTAACTTGGGGGGGGTGCAACTGACGTCAGCACAACCCCAATGCGTCCACCCTTTGAAGTTCATGTTGTCTTATCTGCGATTATTTTAACTTGATAAGTGATTCCATTGTTTCTGGTGGGTTACAGGAAGAGTTTTATCTTTCAGTGCGATTAAATATAATGATTTAGTTTAAAGTTATTTTTAATTCATTGTGTGAGGGAAGGATGCTGCTTTTATTTTGTCAATTATTTGAGCAGTTAAAGTGATTCTCACCGCAAATAGCGATTATTTCATTATACAGCATTAACCACTTGCTCCTTATAATGGTGAAGTCTGGTGTTTTCTTCGCGGTACGTTCTAAATTCTTAAATAACATTTAGGCGAGCTTTGGCTTCAGAAAACACACGGAATGATATTGTAACTATGACGTGACACTGACATGTGCGACAACTCAAACGGACTTGAATATGGTCGCTCAGATTGCAGCAGTTCGGCAGAAATATGCGTTTGGAAAAAATTACTGACGAATGACCTTGAAATTTTCAAAGGCCTCTATTCGGTAAACCCTCGGAGTGATATAGTCGTGGCTATGACATGACGATGACAAGTGCAGGGTTTTGGGCCTATATGGTGCAGCATAATGTGGGAGTGGATACTATTTAAATGGGGGTGTTGAGGAAAGTCACGACAGATCTGTAAACCTGTCTCCGTCATTGGGTTGCTCGCCCTGACATGGACTTTGTCATTTTCTACCAAATATACGGCGGAACAACCCAGAAGGCAGTGTTTGATTCCTGTTATGAGCCATATGGATCCAGTGCAAATTCGCACACCCTGTACGATCAAATTTACGTCTTAGGCACTACAATTTATTCATTTTCTTTTAGCAAGGAAGGAACTTTATGTACGTGCATTTGTTTACCAGACTAATATTACAATGTAAAATCATATTTAGTTACAACATTTTGTGACATCTTGTACCTGACGAAATGACGTAGTTTGTGGAACCAAGAAACTCGAGCGTGACCAGTAAGATCAATGGCGAAAATGATAAATTGGACTCCCCTGCTTTATTTACTTTGGATATGAATAAAATTTATGATTTAGTAATATGTTTCGCTTTTCCCAGCTGATCGCTTCAACAAAAAGCCTTTTGTCACTGATATTTATCCTACCAGTGATTTATGGCTTCTGTAGGGAAGCTGACACTTTAATAAACAAGTGAATATAAATAAAGTGTCTGAACACATTGACTGTCGTAGCTGAAACATGGCGGTTTGGTTCGTTGGTTCCTGTCGTATTTACCCACTCTTTTGTAAACTTGGTTGTTATAGTTTAAGAAGCGTAGAATGATGAATTGGAAAGGAATCTTCCTCAGTATACTTAAGTTATAATCTCATTATTTACGTAAGTGTTCTGAAAAAGACGACGAATCAGGATATGTCTTCTGGGCCGAGAACTGAACCTGAGACCTCCCGAATATGAAGACGTTGTTATAACCTCTGCAAAGAGACACAGGTTATTGTAAAGTCGACACTCTAAACATTTATTCTTGAGTCGAATTTTACATTACGCTACGAATGTTGTCAGTGTATTATGAACACGTGTGAGTGAGTAAGGGCTCCACTCATTTGCGAAGATGCTAAATGTAGGTGAAATGTGCTTCAAGCTCTGGCCGTCTTCGCCCGGCACCAGTTTTATAAGAGGTTGAGTGAGCTGTAGGAAGCCGATGAAGAGAAGATTCACTTCCTTTGCTGGGAGGAACATGTATTCCGAACAGTGTTCTTTTCAAATTTAAATTCCTGTCGTTTCTTTCGAGGTGACAGTTCCCCCCCCCCCTTTCCATCTTCACTATGTGCAGAGTTCTTTCTTAATTCTCCTTTCTGCACTCTTTTATCTGTCTTCACTGTCATGTCCTCCAAAGAACAAACGCCTCGTTTGTGTCCTCTGATAAGAGATTTTCTTGTCATTTTCATTTTAAAATATTTAACCAAATAATACGAGAAAAAAAAAATCAGTACTGACACTAAAGAACAGACAGATTGACGAAATTTATTAATTGGCCAACAAGTGCAGATGAAGTGCTTACATGTAGAATTTACCCTCTGTAAATCTCAGTCGATTATCTGATAAATCTTCCATCGTTTTCATCAGAACACCAAACAGTAATGCATAGTATACTTTTTTTACTCTTTGTAGCTCGGTGGTAACTATATTAACCACCTTCTTCAACAATAAATAAAACTTCATTTTATTTTCTGTGTTTCGTATGATTCTCGTTGAAGACGGATTATTTCTTAAAGCAGCTACTTTTAATGGTGAAAAGTTGTGTTTTCTCCGCGGTACAGACTGAATTATTAAATATTATTTAGACCAGATGATAAAATGTCTGTGGATGATGAACTGGGCAAGTGTATAATCACTTATTTGCAGACGGAATAGCGAGTGGCATTGCGTGGGGCCGCCACTGCTGTATGTCGTACCGTTATCTGTTAGTAGATGGCAGCAGTATCATTGTATGGGTTATGAGGAGAGGTGAGGTGAAGGGGGGGGATACGTGGAACTGGGAGGGAAAACCTTGCACAGTCGTGTGCGTGCTTTGGACGTGGCGCGCTCGTCGGTTGTCACCTCGCAGAGCTCAGTGGCTCGAGGCGTGTGTTGGTTCTAAATTATAACAGTTTGCTGTGTGTATAAATAGAATATTGTGCCAGATTGTTTGTGTGTCATGATCTAAATAAAGTGTTTTTAATTCTTCGACATGGATAATAATACTGTCATCGAGGGAACAGTGAAATTTCGTGATGGAAAGAAGGTAAGATATTTTAACAATCGTTTACAGTTTCTTGTTGTTTTAACTTTTCAAACATGGTCGCGTCTTCTATTGTGCAGCGAGGCGGATTAACACAAAAGTTTCCCGCGTTTATTTATAACTTGATATTGGTAGATTTGACTTTTTTAAAAGTTTTTTTTTTGTTTGTCTGGCTGGTTTCCAGTATGAAAATTAAATCAGTCAGTGTGTCATGTTATTTGAAAGGGTCTCTGTGTTTTGATGGAACGCGATGCTAATGGATTGGAGTGATACTGGTAAATTAACTAGTGTGTCAGTTGATCCATCAGACCCAAAATTAACGCTTGCCAACCTGTCAATACAAATGATGAGTGGATTTCTAGTACCACTGATTGATACTGACTTCTGTCACAGTATTGGGTTCATGACCCGGTTGAGTTTCAATACATACTTGAACGTGGTTCAATGTTTGTGTATCAGTTCGGTATTTTCAATGGATTTAAATGTTCATAACCGTGGTCACAAAATCTCTATATTTTTACCTAGACAGCCTTCTTTGGGTTCCTCGACGTGAAAACCACAAATCCTACTTAAAGTAATGTTGAATTATAAAGCTCCTCACCGTGTATTTTTTTCTGTTATCTTTTGGTAAGGCAAGAATTTAAGTTAAATTTTTTTTAATGTGCTTCAGATCCTGTATTTCGTATATATTAATTTCAGCAAAACTAAAACTCCATCCTTAAGTCGACGTGACAATTTGGCCATATTAGTATATTTAAAAAAAAAAAAAATTCAAATTTCGACGTGTTATTTATTATACGCGTTACGTTATTGTTACATGTTAAGATTATTACGTCATTACAACGTACGTTGAAATACCCCCTTCCCCATGTTTCAACATATTCGTCAAACGTCTACGAGAAATGACGCCTGTGATTTCCAACTCGAAAAGTAGATAGAGCATTATCAGAAGAAGTCCATTTAATATTCCTGTTTGACTGGTTCATTAGACTGCGTTTGAAAGTCGACGTAGGTGCAAGGAGGAATACGAAACTGCTCTGCTGGTACAGAAATCGTATGGGGCAACTTGCAATCCGGTGTTGAAACACAAGGGACGCAGAGGAAAATGACGTGGTCGCCGAGAAATTGTGCCTAAAACCTAGACGAACGATTCGAACCGAGGAAATTTCGAACTGCAGAAAGACTTTCAACCGCGGATTGATGATGATAATGATGACCGAGGAGGACATTCAAATGTTTCTACTACTCTCTGCAGTACCGGTCGTGTTTGGAGATTATTTAAACCTGCCCAGAGGCTTTGTTTAGAAAGAGCCTTTTTTTTATATATATTGAAGTAATCGGATTATGTTGCGAGGGGTAAGAAACCCCCAAACAAACATTGATCGTTCGTGTTTCAGTTGACCGCTCGCTCCCAGGGTTGTAGGTAGTAAGGGATGAACGGGGTATCGTGAAACGTGATTTTGATTAAAGCGACTTTCTCCTGATTGGTCGAATTTCGTAACCTGGATGCACGAATTGGAGTGATGCCATGTTCGATGTATCGAATTATTATCATCCCATCTATTCACTCCTTTATAGGGTGTTTACTTCCATGTACCCGAGACAGACCTTGTCCCTGAGGTACATAGGGCAGCAGATATTTTTTTATTTATTTATATATTATTATTATTATTAATTCTGCCTTTACATGGGAAGTAAGCCCATTTATCATCATAATCACGATTATTGGTCAGTTACAACCTTGTTTCTGAGCTGTTGGAAACATTTTTAAATGAGTGATAGATAAGTTAAAATACGTAAATATTCTGTTTATTTTTATGTAGGCCTCTGAGACTTACAAGGTACAGGATTATTATTATTATTATTAATATTATTCGTACTGCTCGTTTTATATAAATTATTTATGAGTACTTGCTGTAGATTTTTGTGCAATTGAAAAGCTCTCTTGTGCAAGGATTGTGTTGAAGTGTTACAAGTATTTATGAATTTAATAATTTAACGAGTTATTTTTTTTTATATCTTTGCAGTAAATTGTTTTACGTAATTTACGATCAGGGCGTTAGATTCTATGGTGTAATTGCCAGGTAAATTAGCAGGCGAACTGGGAGATCCACGATAAAATATACCCCTCTGATGACTTATCCAGTGTACATATTGTACGTAAATGACCCAGTGAAATTTGAGGGCGGGGGTCGTTAGTATTAAAATATTAGACGTATATTCAAAGGGTGGAAAAAGTAGTGGTTTGCCATTGTAAATGATTTTAGATCGTTGCAACCTGAAGCTAAAGAACCGATGGAATTAGCTTTATAAACCCATATATCACCGCGATAATTTCCCTGAATATATATTATTAACCAATTTGTCGTTGTCATGGTGACGTGTTTTCTTTGAGGTGAGGACTGGGTTTTTAAATGTATAGACGAGCTTCGGCTTCAAAGGGTTGAGGGGTTTGAACAACACAGTTTCTGTCTGTGGCTTATTCTGTATTCAAAGTCACAACTGCAAGCACCTCAGCTTTCAAACGACTCGACTCCGAGAGGAAATGTCAAGTTGACAGTGCATTATTACAACCTGCAGCTTTGCTGGGAGGAATATGGAGGTAAAACGCGTTACATTCTCTCAATATTCGGCAGGTAAATTACTTGTAATTATTCAGATCTGTGCTTCGACGCGAGATACGATCCCAGGCCTTGCGAGATTTTTTTGTTTTTCCACGCGTGTCTCAAGGTAAATTAAAAATTTTCAGGGGAATTTTAACCCACGTTATGATGTGACACCTGAGTAGGTCGCAGGTCGCACGTATTTCATAGCAACTTTCGTGTTTAACTTTTTTTATCATTTTTTGTACGAAAATCGTTAGCAGTAACTTAAAATAGACCACTGCCACTTCATTTCCAGTTATTATTCGTCCTAACTTTCGACACTAATAATTATGCAGTTGATGAAGCGTAGTTTAATAAATAGTGTTTTTATTAACGCTGTATTAAATAATGTATTTGGCATTGTATGGAAACTGTAAAGAATCCCACGAAAATCCTCGGTCATTTGTTGGCAGAGAATCGAACCTGGTACAGCCCGAAACATCGCCTGGTGGATAGGGGAGGGGGCTTGTAATTTGGGGAAGGTGGGGAAAGGGGAGACCGAGACCCAATTGATGGCACCCCGATATTCATTTGAGGGGAACAAACAAGATAGCTATCTCATTCAACGTCAACGCGTAGTGAAATGTTTTTTTAAGAGTGAGAACAAAATTTTAGAAATGGTTTTTCCGCTGTTTTATATAGGCAGTAACTAATTCGCGGTATGTCCATTTATTAAAGGCACAAATATATTGTTTTGAGCTATATCTTCAGGAAAGGTTTGACATAAATTTAAAACTTTTAATTATATTTGGGTTTTGTTTTATGTAAATTATAAGAAGCCCCTTTTAAGATTTACTGTTAACATTTAATAATTTTGTCTGTACCTCTGAGAAAACACTTCTGAATTACAAATATCAGTCGTCTTTTGCTGTTTATTGTTAACGGTCGAACGGACCACGCAGCTTACAGAGATCTGTATTCTGTGAGCTACGTACCGAATTATTGAAACTCGGTGGTACAAATAGTTACCGGTTCACCGAGTGGACTTCGAGGGGATGATTAATATAGAAATTAAACTACGGTAAGCCAGAGGGGATGTGATTCCTCTTTTATTAAAATGTTTCTGCGTTTGCAACGCTCGTAAATGGGTTCTGAAACCAACCACCTGTCGGGTCGACGGTGGGGGGGGGGGGGGGGGGGGAGGGATTGCCCAAGTGTACTGGTTCGCAAATTCTTCGTGAGCCCATTCATTCCATTCCGACATCAATTAATCTTGATTTTTATAATTCTGGGGTTTGTTTTACGACGGTATCAGAATTACGTGATTAATGCAGAATCGAAGTACAGTTTGATTGTGAATGATGAATTGGAAAGGATTTGGAAGGAAGCGGCCGTGGCTAGCATTTGACCTGACGTCTGAGGAAAATCACGTATAACCTCAGTCATGATAAGCGACTTAAATGTTAATAAAGATTGTTTCTTAAACAGCGTTAACCATTCGACCCTTGCAATGGTGAAGTGTAGTGTTTTCTTCGCGGTACGGACTGAATTCTTAAATGTAATTTAGACGAACTATGATTCTCACTGTAAACAGCGATTATTTCCTTAAACAGCGTTAACCATTCGATCTTTGTAATGGTGAAGTTTTGTGTTTTCTTCGCGGTACGGACTGAATTCTTAAATGTTATTTAGATTTTTTTTTTGTACTGAAAAATTGTTAAGTTACTGCCCACATAACGCAAGCAATCAAAATACAACTTAGGACCAAACCTGTAGTTAAAACGCCCTGTCTGTGTTTTAATATATGGTGTTGAGAGTAATTGATTTTTAGTGTAATACGAGCCTCAGGACGCGATGGGGTTGTCAGCAAATTGATAACTAGACGTCACATGCATTTCAACTGCTACCTGAAAGTGACTGACTTACGTAACAGGGGGGTTGAACTGACAGGTTTGCCAACGTAGATTACTTCTCACTATTTTTTACAAGATCCTTGGGTTTAGACCCCTTTAAACAATCAACGTCTCAAATTATTAATATTGTGTTTTAACGATCTTTTTCAACTTAAATGGCAAGGAAAATATTGGCAGAGATAATGACTGATAAAATGATGGATGGCTGAAAATGGTAAACAAATGTATACCCTGACGTAATGTACCTTACCTTACCCAACCTCATCTAACTTAACCTAACTTACTAAATTTTCGCGCCCAAACCCAACCGAACGTAACCTAACCTAACCTAACATAACCTAACCCAACCCAACCCAGACTTGATCTATCATATGGTCTAACCTCGCCTACCTTTAGCTAAACTAACCAAAACCTGAATACAATTATGGTGTTTATGGGCATAATAATTATGAAAATGATGAAGACAAACCCAAATCTGTACCTAGAATGAGAACTCAAAAATCGACCATTAACGAGTTATGGTCGCGCTGTTGCCAAATTGAACTAAACGTGCAGTGTGTGTACGCGGAGGCACCGTGCATTTGCACAAATAATTTGAGCTTTTGGCTGGTTCATTAGAGACGACCGACTTCTGCCAACGCTGCTATCAGGCTCCTCCTTGGCGCAAAAGATAAAACTGAATAAGTAGTAGCCAGTACATGTCAGACGTACTTTCAACTTGCCGCTTTATGAAAGTGGTAAACAAGCAGACAGATGTTGATTTTGGTATCTGAGAAGCCGACTTAACGCCTACTCTGACTGGGGGTGGGGAGGAGGGGATTCTAGAGAATTTATCTGTGATAAACACGAATTGCCTCTTCTGTATAAGCATCGAACAGTCAACAAGATTGTGGAAGTACACAGCGCATGAGACGCTTTCCGTGTGTCTGTTTGCTCTGTTCGCGGAGGATTCCGTGGAAAATGATGTTTCGATGTAAAAGAATTAGAATACACGAAAGCACGATTAAGGTTCTCTCTGTGTTTGAGAACATTGCTGAAGAGAATATTTGGTTAAAAGGGAGACACAATTTAGAACAGAACACAGGTCTGCATTTGTAACCTTCACTTGTTACCGATTTGGTGATTAAAGTAAGGGACAGTTAGGAAGATGGCTGTCTCTTACCGGTTGCGACGACGTGTAGCCAGGTCCTGGTAGAAGTTCACCAACGTTTCGGAGGTCGTCGCTGCCTCCATCATCAGGGCGATTAGCTCCTCTCATGGAACGTGAACGAAATAAATGATAAATACGTACGAAATGTTGTAAAAGAGATTCACAGTTAACTCTAAAATCATAGATCGTTTCTGACATCAAATACCAATAAACTTGGGGGGGACGGGGGTCTGTCGTAGAGGCCCCTGGTCATGGATGTTGAGTACCCCAGGAAAATATCGACAGACGTTCTTCGTTCACGGTAGAGCCTGAAGAAAACCTATCATGGATTTCTGTAACCGTTACACTAAATTCTGAACCTTGTCCTTCCGTGGACCTATTTTAGAGAGGTGATTTTGTTTAACTATAAAGAATTCACGACCTCTTTACTGTAATTTTGCAACCAAACCGTCACTCCGCGTTTAATTACCCCCCCTCCCCCCCTTTCACTCTGTTGTCTGAATTATAATTTCATGTTTCTGTATCCCACAGCGGAACAGAACTTAGTGCCTTGGCGCACAAATGAGCTAAGTGCACGTTATTAATAATTACGCACTTAATATTTATCAGCAACAAAAGCAGTCCTGTTCATTCTGTAGGGGGGAAAGCTGCCTAATTATATTACAGAGGCCTTGTTTTAAAACTGACCTCTTACTGACCTGCCTCCGAGTAGGGAGGGGGTCAGAACGCAGGAACTCGAGGTATGAGAGGGCAAGTGGTCGTGAAGCATTTGAAAGTAATATACCGTAGGTCTCCAGGAGTGGCTGAATAGAACCATGTAACCATCTCTGAGAACCGGACCCCTAAAACGTCCGTAGTCGCTTTGAGAAATCAGCCGAAGTGTTCCTGGGTTAGGTTACACATCTTGTGTTTCTTGTTTCCCTTTTCAGACATCTCTAATTGCTTCTTTCGTCATTCTTGCCTGTTCCTTCCTTTTATCCGGTTCTTCGTTTCGCGTTGTTACATTTTTTCTGGCCGGAGTGAACTACAGAATGACTTTTTTCTATCCTCGGTGAGAGCTAAGTTTTCCAAATTGATCCAATCTTGTGTAATTTAAACCGAATGTCATATTGGTACAGTCACGTACATTAAATGTATATCCTTCCATTGCAGTAACTAGAATCGAAAAATTTGTCTCTCATGTAACAAAAATCGAACTTGGATTCAACATCGCGGTAGCAAAACCCGATGGTTCACCATCACCGCCATTGTACACGATCCTGAGCCAGTTCTATCCATTTCCCCACCCCCCTCATAGCTCCCTGACTCCCTCCCTAAGGTTATTTTCCCATATATCTGTCTCTCTCTCGGTTGGAAGTCTCACACTATAATTATACAGGGTGTGCGACTTAATATGGGACTGGCCTCGACAGCAGGGAAATCAGCCAATCACAGAACATTGCTGTCACGTGTTACGTAGGTGGGTTGTAGGTTCGGTGGACGCATTTTATATGCATTCTTTGTCTTCGTTGTTGTAGCCGGATGTCCGGGCCATCGTAACAGAGTAGATTCCAGTATATGTTTTATGTAGTGTTCTGTCTGAGGACAGGTCCATATGAACAGGATCCTTCCATCCTTTTCTCTGACTGGGACCTGTTCATATACGTTCTTGGCAGATGATCCAGAAGTGGTTTGCCATTGCCTTCTTCTGTGTGTGAATGGAGTAAATGTTGGGATGCCACGGAGGAAAACTCCGTGTTGCCTAGACCACGGCCTTGCCCAACACAAGTTATAAATTCGGGCACCGCCGGGAATCGAACCCGAGCCCCCAGGATTACAAGGCCAGCATTCTAACCGCTAGACCACCGTGGTCTATATGACGTTTACTGGAAAATTCTCGTATTTAAGTTGGTTATACCGTCCGTACGTACAAATATTTGTTATGATGATGATAATAATAAGGTGTGATTGATTTGTGGATACGCTCCGAGATTGTATTAAAATAATTGTAATTATTAACGTACGTTAGAGAATGGTCTTCCAGGGTTATTTATAGACACGTTTAGCACACCCTGAAGAGCTGCGACTTTTATCAGAACGGAATAATTACTCAGACGCCGAATGGAGAGACCTCGGGGCCGTGTCCAGACAGTCGCCGAAGTGTTCCTCGTGTCCCGGAGGGCGCCTTTAATTGCTCTAATTGCATGGAAGTGTAACGTGCAGCTGGGATGACGTAGCGCAATGCTAATTGCTGTGGAAGAACCAATTGTGTTTGTTTTATTGATCTCTGGCCTCCGCTGTATCCTGACTCTTCTGATAACTCTACCGCCCTCCCATTTAGGGTTAGGTATAATCATTTTACAGAAATATTGTACTTTTCATGACAGTCGGTGTTCACAATGAAGTTGGTTGTCTTTTAAGATGTTGCGCCGTGTGGTATGGTAGAAATTTACCTACGAATCAGAATTTCCTGCTGTTTCCATCATCAGGGTTCTGAGGCCTCGCTTCTGAAACGTCGGTAAACTTCTACCATACCACACGGCCCTGCAACCGAGAAGACAGCCATCTTGGGACTTATGGCCGCGAGAACCTCAGATCTCACTTGACGTCTGAACGACCTCCACGTATGTTCGTTGCCATAATGACAAAAACTCGAAACGTTATTACATTTTTACATCGACTCCTCCAACATCTTAGCTAAGGCTCGATCCTCCACTAGTTCCACTTTGCATCCTTTCATTTTCTTTCATTGAGGTTCATTTTAATAATATCCTGTTATTTTTTCAAGTACACTGTTATTTCCATGTTGCTCCATAGTCATCCAGCGTCGCGAGCAGTGACATGCTTTTACAAACCCGACGTTTCGTCACCGTCTGCACAAAATTCAGCACTAAATAATACTCTAAAACTGTGCGGTCCAGTTTTTTAATATTATCTTTCTTCTGGACATTGTCTGTTAAGCAGTTTCTTGCCTTGAGATTTTATAAGCAAATTTTTGTATTTATTTATTTTTCTCCAGAAGCGTGCTTTATGTTCAAAATATCTTATCTCTGTTGTGAACAACTTAAGTACTCCTCATTGTAATCAAATACATTATATTTGTAACATATGTGATTCTGAATGAATTATGTGTTCTATGTCGTTATGTGCACGAGTTTAAATCGTCTTATGTTTTTAAGAGGAACATTGTTGTAGGTACACAAAGTGAATTTGCACACAGCCCTCTGTTTTACCCGTAAGAAACATACGAAATCGTGATTTGAAGAACTTTTAGAGCACCCTGTATAATACATGCCTAAAATTGTTTTATGACGCTTGAACAGTGCTGCACAGTAGACGTGGACCATTTTGTGGAATGCAATAGACCTGTGGATATTGCATACTTTGAAATTACAAAATGTTAATACAGTGTTTTTTGTTGGTGCGATATTCATTTGTTTCTCTATTTTGTTTGTAGTGGAAATCGAGGTGGTGCGTCATGAGGAAACTGTCGCCAGTAGCAGGTACGTGTTTCTGAAACACGCTGTATCGTCTCGTGGGCTGGAGAAGGCTTTCTAGCCGTGAGGATGGTGGAATGGAATGTTCTTCAGAGGTGGCTGGCGGGTCGTGTGTGGTACATTTATAAATATGACTGCCTACAAGGCGTAGTTTGCGAGATATCAGCCCCCCCCCCCCCTGCAGACATATCGTTCAATTCGGTTTAAAAATGTATCTCCCTATTTCAGTTATGTGCTGTGGTAGATTCATGCAGTCAGAGAAATTGTGATATTTACGGAATTTTGCAGGAAAAGATTAACAAATTCTTTCTTGCCTGCCTCCACTCTTTATTTATCTCTTTACGTACTTCTTCCTCTCTCTTTCTTTGTTGATTATGTTGTCAGTAGATGATGCCTTGAAATGTGTTTAGAATTTCTACTGACGCTATGATGATATTATTAAAAATTAAGCTTCTTCACAGTTAACAGGGATCCAATTAAAAGGCACGCAGAGACTAAACCTCTGAAATCTAAGCTCGTCTAAATAATATGTGGGGGGGGGGGGGGGAGAAAGAGCATCTTATAGCTAGAAGGTCCCCAGGCAACGCCCGCTTGTCCTTCTGTTAAGGATAAAGTAAGAGTGAAGGCGTTAGTGTGATGATTGGCATAAAAGACGGAATTTTGAAATTTTGTATTAGAGAAAGCTGAGATTATTAATTTAGAAGTTCCTACTGAGGGGAGGGGGGTAAATTTTGACGGCGTTAAGGGGTGGTAAATTTTGATTAATTTAAATCGGGAGGGCTGCATAATGAGAATCAGAGTTCGTCTAAATAACATTTAAGAATTCAGTCCGTACCGCGAAGAAAACATTACACTTCACCATTACAAAGATCAACTGGTTAACGCTGTTTAAGGAAATAATCGCTGTTTATATTGAGAATCATATGAAACAAATAAATACAAAATTCGGAGTTACGTGGTAACTATTGTTACCACGTGACTTCAAAGGAAACCTGGAAGGCTAATTTCTGGAGACTCCGAAATGTATTTGCTAAGTTTCTTTTTACGTTATACCCCATATACCGTATGATTGTTTTACATTTCGAAGTCGTTCGTTCAAAACAATACGCGAGCAGATGCTGTCGTTGACGTAAACAGCAGCTGGCTGCCTTTCTGCATGTTGCCAGGCAACTCTGTACCTGTAGACGCTGCTGTTCACTGCCTAAATATAAACTGTTCGGAGCGCCTCAAGGCTACGTACAACTCAAAGATCATTCTTTGCGGCCGCATTCTCGACAGCACCGGAAGTTGAGGTCTACCTTAGCTTACGGTAAATTCCATATCGTCAGATTTCAATGAAACTACAAGGAACAAGTTGTCTGTTTCTTTCGTCTTTTCTTCCACTTTCGTATCTTTACCATCTGTTCTAATTGATCCAGTGTTTCGTTCAGTTGATAATGTCTCTACCTGTTTGATCGACTTCATACGTCCTGGTGAATGTACGTTATGTAATCAGAATTTGTTTCCAATTCCTGTAGTAATTAAGGGGACGCATGGCATTAATGACCATCGTCATTGAATTCAATTCCACGGGGTTATTGAATTTTTGTTGATGTCCGCGGTAAAAAGGAAATCTGTGCCTCTGGGATGCTGTTGACCAATTAACAAACATTTATCGACGCGCGCAGACAGATTATTCGTGTGCAGTCTGTACAGCGTTTGTGTGTGTGTGTAATGTCGACTCAACTTGTTACAACTTTCCGTGTCGAGTGTTTTTAAAAAAAAAAAGAATAAAGCATTTCGCGTTTCTTCCGGTTGTAACTGTCGTGTCCCGTTGTTCGCGTATCACGTGGGCTATGAGACCGGATTTCTTTAATATTTTATAAGCCTCTGAGTAAGTAATGCTCTTATTTAACTGACAACATTGACCCTGTTTAGTCCAGTGGTAACAATATGTTGCACCAACTGCAACAAACAATAACTCTTCGTTTCTTTTATTTATGAGTTTCGTACGATTCCCAGTGCAAACATCGATTATTTCCTTAAACAGCGTTAACCAGTTGATCTTCGTAATGGTGAAGTGTAGTGTTTTCTGCGCGGTACGGACTGAATTCTTAAATGTAATTTAGACGAACTATGATTCTCACTGTAAACAGCGATTAATTCCTTAAACAGCGTTAACCATTCGATGTTCGTAATAGTGAAGTGTAGTGTTTTCTGCGCGGTACGGACTGAATTCTTAAATGTAATTTAAACGAACTATGATTCTCACTGTAAACAGCGATTAATTCCTTAAACAGCGTTAACCATTCGATGTTCGTAATAGTGAAGTGTAGTGTTTTCTGCGCGGTACGGACTGAATTCTTAAATGTCATAAGACGAGCTTCGACTTCGAAGGGTTATTTTTTATTATTGTAGTGGGCTGTGTGCATTGAACTCGGTCTTTCCCGAACTATTTTCTGTAAGTCTGGCAGCTCGTGGCTTCGTTTTGCGACGGGGTTAAACTGGATTCGACACGCAGACACGCGGTGTTCTGTCTCTGATGTCACTACCTGTTAGCCGTAAATCAGAGTCTGGTTATTGTTGTCGTTTTATAGACCTTTTAGCAAACAAGCGGAAAGATTATGGCCACGAGGCCCGTAATTTTGAACAGTGGCACCACTGTGTACCAGCCGGCCGTAAAAACCGCCGATAAGCCGACAGCTAAGGCCACAGAATTTGGAAACACGTGCTTGTCACCCGGAAGATTTTGTGTCAGGTCAAACTAGACAGACGACTGACTGATTTTCGTAAATACATTCTGTGGGAAAAAATTCAGAGTTATTAATTATTAAAGCAGATGGTACATATAATTACCTGTGTGATTTAAAGTGTTAACGCGGTTTAAGAAAGTCACTCTTTGATATGCGAATTATACGAAATCCATAAATTACTCTGTGGTCAAAATTCACCTTTTACTAATTGTTAAATCGGGTGGTACATATGGTTACCACTAGGTTTTAAATGGTTAATTTTGCTGTTATTCGTTGCAGACGCTTTCGATACAGTTGCAAGCCCTCGTCATTTATTTTTTTCATTTGAAATAATTTTAAATACGGTGTCTGCGTGAATTTCCACCGTCTCCTCGTTGATACGCCACTGTCATTCGACACTGAAATGCCATCCGCTGTACGCTTTGCCGGGCTGTCAAGGCCACCATCTATACTTTTGCAGGTTTTTGCAGGTCATTCTTTATTTTTCCTTCCTTGCATCTCCTCGCAGCTAAAAGTTGCAGAAATAGTCTTTGAGCTACGCCCAGTCGGTTCGTCTGTCCACATGTAACAACTCTTTGAATGTCTCAACAGATTTCTATGACGTTTTATGCTGTTTGTCGTTAACATCGGCAAGAACGAGTTACCTCGCCACGTTGTTTGACGTTTTAACTTGGTTAACATTGTTACTGTGGGCCTTTTATCGAGGTCATCTGGGGAATCCTTCTGGGGAATCCCCAACAACTCAGACAACTGAACATATGAGAATTATTAGGCTCTGATCACATTTGATAGATACAGCTTGATGTTAGTTTATTACGGATAAAATCTCCCGTTACAAAGTTTTGTCAGATTCTTATACCTCGGATTAATTTCCACGTGTGTAGATGTTACAGGTAATAATTTTTGTCGAAAACCAAATGCGGATCGAAATGTGGGAAGTCGAAGATGGGACGTTTGGACCTGGTGATATATGGAACGTGGCCCTTCGTGGCAGGCCGATAAAGAATATCTCACCGTTTATCGACTCGTGAATGTCCCCCGTCCAGAATCAGATGAATCCATTCCACGCCGCCCCACCCAGTTTCACGGAATTTGATTAGTGACATTTTAGGGAGTTTTATTTCAAGAGATTGGAATGTTTTCGAGTACGGTCAGCTCCGTTTCGAACTCCTGCGAGATATTTGTCAGGAAGCCATCCTGAAAATTCCTCCAGTGACATGCATTATGTTGTTTTGATGGTTACCTGATTCAATAGCAACTGACACGTGAGGAGGGCAACAGTGATTTATGAACCAGGAGACAATCGACCATCGATCGAGTCTGCAACTCCGTTCGATACCACTGTGCCTTGTTACAGAGAATAATCACAAAGGCATTGAATTATTAATAAGGGATTTTCTCCTGGTGGCTTGAAAATCACTCTGCAACGTTACAGAATGACTCTGTGTGGTTATCACCTAGGGGACCGCAATGCGCGGCTACTGTTGTACGTTGTCCATTAAGACGTAAGGTGGAATTGTCGAAATGTTTTCATTAAAATAGCCGATAAGCCTACTGCGACATTATAACTTGAAACTTGAACACCTCTAATACCAAAATTCGCCATTAAACATGACACTCAGCGTGTTTGACTGTTTAACCACGTGACGGGATGACGTCGTGAGCCATCCGAAACATTTTAAATTTTTTGTGCGACGAGAGGCCGATATTCAGAATATGGAGGTCAAAGTGGCTCACTGAACCGTGGTTGAAACATTCCGAACAAGGTTTTTTGTGTTTTAAATATGGAAATCACGTTCTCGTACGTCATCCGTTTGTGGTAGAGGACTGTGAAACCATAGAGATTAAAATAGTTCATTGTTATACAGCGCATGCGCGTCCAAGTGATATTCTCTGAATTGTCAGTCAGCACCTGATTTCCAATCAATTAATGTCAGCTATTGATTGAATTCGTCAGTCTTTGTTGCCGAAGCGTGATGTAATATCTGATAGCATTTGTTATGGGAACAGTGGCTTATGTAGAATTTTAATATTTTTGATATTTTGTTTCTGAGATAAGTTTTAAAACTTCGTGTCGAAGATGCTGTTTATTCTGCAACAGAAAAGAGATGAAAAATGAAGACTTAAAATTAACGAATTGCATCAACCGTAACAAAAGCTAATAATTTCCTCAGTTTGTATGGAAATTCCCCGTCTTTAATGAAATCTGGAAATTAATTTTCGTGTTCACAAGATCTCGCCATTTCAAGCCTTGTGAATCCAGCCCACGCCCTCCTACCCAGTTTCTTCAAGTTCCATTTTAATATTATCATCCCAATTTAGCGCAGAAGGCAATTCTTTGTCAAAATTGTATTATTTGTCTTTACATAATTAAAGTTTTTGATGCCTTGAAATCGAAGCTCGTCTAATTATATTTTAGATTATTTCCCTAAACAACATCCACTAATTAATCTTTTGTAATGGAGACGTGTTGTGTTTTCTTAGAGGTAGGGACTGGATATATTCTTCCTGCTTTGAAGGGCTAAACTGCTTAATTAGATCAATATACTCTTTTCGGGATTTTATTTACCGCTGCCAACAAAAAATTCGGTGATATAATTGAAATCGGCCACGATTTATTTCTTTCTTACTTGCTATGATTTGTCTTGAATTCGTGCGGCCATCTTGTGGTTTCGTTTGAAGTTTAGTAATCTCTTGAGATCACACAGCGTTCTTACGTCACCCACAAATGGACCACGAAATCGCTGTAATGAATATTGTCTACAAGACGTGATTGTGTATCACTTTTGCCGGAATCGAGATGAACAAAGTAATTTACGGATGACTGATTCCAATTCCTCCCCTTTGGCTTCATAATGGAATCTGCGTTTTAATTGTCTTCGTCTTCAAGGGTTCTGCCTTTCAGTGTACCGTGTTCCAAGACCCACGGACTGGTCGGTCTTGGCTGTTTTCTGTTCGCTTTGCTGTTACTGATGCCTTCCAATTCGATTGTCCAGTAACTAGTAACCATTCTACCACGAAGATGATGTAACAAATCGGCCCTCACCGGAAGCATCAGGTAGAAGGGTTTTTAAACTTTCTGAGATTATTCTACCATAAATGTAGCATCTTCCAAAAACTTTCTTTCCTTCATACGAAGCGTTGTTTTCAAGACAGTGACCTTAACCACAGTCATTAATGTAACCCATTCCAAAGTTTGCATTTGAGAAAAGCTGTGCCTTGTCGTACTGATTCCTCCTGGTAGAATTACAGCGTGTAACTTCGTAAACAACAAATGGAACGTGTAAGAGAGAAGATGCACACAGAATTTTAGTCGGGAAACATTAATTAACGACATTACGTGGTAGAACTGTACTTGTATGGGAGGATATTATTAAAATTGATTTGAAGAAAGAGGATGATGTTGGTGGTCTGTCTCAGGAGGACAGGATCTTGTGGTGGTTAGCCCTCGAGTTCGCAAGATCGACTTTGTTTACGCACAACATTCGACTGACTTTTGATTGAAATGCGGCGTGGCTGATGCAATATGCAACAGAAATTGTTCTCACGCGTGTGATAACATTTGCACTGTGAGTTACGTGACCCTTTTCTCTCCACATCAGAGCTTTCGGAAGGCTGTTAGGTAATCAAGTCCCAGAAACAAATGGGATGCTGTTCGCTGTCCCGAGATTAGCAACGATTAGTCACGAATCGCTAATCACTTTTACAGATGGCGTGTTCTCGGAACTGTCTACAGTTCTTCGTGTGCTGATTCTAAGTCTTCAGGACGTTTTTAACGATTGTCGTTGTTGAAGTCGTGTACTCTCTTCACTTCTCTAAGAGTGTGAAGTGATGTGAGCCCGTGATATTTCTATTTCAAAGTAAATTTGTAGTAACCATATACCGCGTGTTTCACATGTCCCTCTGAATCATTTCGGATAAATTTCAGTATTGTGTATGATTAAGTGTGAATGGAAGAGCCCACTCGGAAGACATTGGCGCCCATGGGAAGATAATATTAAAATAGATCCTACGGAGATGATGTTTTGTGGTTCTGGATTTAATTCATATTGCTCATTGTCCGGCTTTTGTTAGCACAGGAATGAACCTTTGGGTCCTATAGAAGGTGGACAATGTCTTGACTACCTGAGTGACTGTTAGGTTCTCAAGAAGGTGGACAATGTCTTGACTACCTGAGGTTCTCAATGACTCGAGGAGAGAACGAGTTATGACACAATGAAGTGAATTTGAATTAGGTCTCCTAACCTAAATGAATAAGACACATACAGGGTGTTGTGAATTAAGTGATCTGTATGAATCAGTCTTCAAAACGGCTGTTTTTGAAGAAGATTTACGTGATTGGTGTGTTTTGATAATGCCTCCACATAATACACTCTTTTGACATGTTTTCACATAGAAATTGTTCGCTTTGAGCAAGTTTGTGTGATGATTACTTTACGTACGGGCTTTGTATTGAATAAATAGGGTGTGAATTGTATTGAGAATTGGCTCACGCTTGATTTCAGTGTCGGAAGTTTTACTCATCTCGGTGACAAACATTTTTGTTCAAGAATTTCAGGAATTTCTTTACTTATGGACGTGTGTCGGTTGTCAAGTTGAATTCTGTTCCTTGTAGTTCATTCGTTAGATGATACTCCGGGGATGGAGATTGTCAGGGAGTAAAATTTTACCCCGTTCTGCCGAATCCAGACGCAAAGCATTCCAGCTTGTTGCTTCTGGTTTATTTGTTGTAACCTACAGCAAAATCTTGATGACGACTACGGTAATAGGCTACCCGCTTGCCAGCACAGTTGGTTAGTTGGACTACCCTTTACAATTGCTTGCTGCAGATATTGAATTAGCTAATTAGCTGTGATGGATGCCGTGTATTGTTCGATATTTGATACCTGATGGTAACAATTATCGCAGCGGTGGGAGTGAGCGTTGAGTGAATGAATCTTCCTAACAGTCCATCAGCACGTCACGTGTGTCGTAAGGATAATACGAGAGTGTGACCGACAAAATATTTTGAAAAAAAAAAAAAATTAGAGGAACACATTTTGTGTTCCATGTCACTTTTTCGCCGTGTCACTTCAACATTATTAATGTCTTCCGTCTTCCCTCACTATTGCGATGTGTGTATGTTACGTAACAGTGTTCCCATTTATCATTATAAACGTGAGTTGCAAAATGTTCGTCGGTTGCTACTGCAAGCATAATCCTTACTTCGGTTTCGTAATTACACTTGTCACGAAATACTGTCAAGTCAAGGACATACATGTGGTATATATAATAATTGTATGCAAAAATTTGTAGCAGTAAAATATATAGGTGGAACGTGCCACTTGGGATAACCAACCACTCATAGGGTGATATTTAAAACACAGGTCATAATTAATGAGATGTGAAATGGATGTATTTGGCAGTTGAAGTAATGGGTGAGCCTTGGGTCCCATTAAAGGCGGTATACTTCTTGGCCAGCTGAGCTAGTATCAGTTTTCTAAAGATATAGTTCACCCCTATATTGGCTCAAATCTCTATCGTGCATTAAAATTTTTCAAATATATTACTGCTTTGGCTTTTAGGGATAATCTGCTTAGATTTATTCAAGGCTTCCTGACGCTTCGGCAGAATTTGAGGTTGCCATCTTCAGAGTAATTGGAGATATCCTTGGTAGTCACTATGTGGGCTGCTTGGAACGACGATAAATTTGAATCGACGTCACGCCAAGTCACTTTGCGTATGATAAAATATGTGTGTTTTAAAATACGAGGAATTAATGTGAGTGCCATGACAACCGATTTGAAACTTTTGACGACAGTCGATTTTTTATGGGTAAGTCTGGCTTGTGTGTTAGCCACTGGTCAGTGACATCAGAGAAATTAATCGGGCATCCAATATCAACTTTCGGATAAGAGTGAAGGTCAGCGAGACACACCTTATTTCAGTTCGCCATTAAAATGCATCTGCCTGTCTTCATATCAATACATTACATAATTCATAGCTCTGTAATCGGTTGATCTGTCATGGGAAATATTTGCTCGTTTTACACAGTCGCAGAGATCCACACCCCGGTCCACGTTTCGTTTGTATTTCGACCTTCTATACGGATAGTTCTTAAGTTAAAGGCGTAATCGGGTGGACATTTGTCATTCCACGTCATATCTGAAACTACGGGACGATTCGCTCCAAGTGTTATTTAAAAATTCAGTCCGTACCGCGAAGAAAACACCACACTTCACCATTACAAAGATCAACTGGTTAACGCTGTTTAAGGAAGTAATCGCTGTTTACAATTAGAATCATAGTTCGTCTAAATTACATTTAAGAATTCAGTCCGTACCGCGAAGAAAACACTACACTTCACCATTACAAAGATCAACTGGTTAACGCTGTTTAAGGAAATAATCGCTGTGTTACTCCTAGAATCATTCCCACCAAAACCAAGATGTACACTCTGTGGGAAAAATGTAGATTCGAAAGGACTGTTGTTATTCAAAGTTACGTTATTAACATAGCTGCATTCTGAACTGTGGGATCTCTTTCGCTCACGTCCTGCTCATGCGCAATCTTACCTTTACAGGTCGGTTACCATTCACAGGACCTGTTCCTTGCATTCTTTAGTTATCGGATTATGCATCATCGCCACAATACTGGTCACGAAGCCGGGCCCTTGGCCGGACTAATCCTTCGTTTTGTAACTCATAACAACATGACTGGAGACTGTCGAACACGAACAAGCAGGTAGATTATCGACATTTTCAATCCTGCTGCTAGATCCCGTCCAGAAGATGTTTTGAAAGTTTTGCTATGAATTTGGCGTATTTAAGAGTTCCGAAGCATTAATAGTAAACTGATCTAGTAGGCCATAATTTTAGTTATACAAATTACACATATTGACATGTAATTAATTATCATTTGATTACTTGTCAGGCAAAAATATTCACCGCTTTCGTCATGCCGACTGAACGTCTGGTAACTTTGCTTCGTATTTTGGAGGTCGTGGGTTTAAATATCTGCCCCAAGACCGGATATCCTGGCAGTAGATTAATATATCATCAGAATTAATTAAATTAAGTTGGTGATGATTTTTGATTGTGGAACTTTCAGAGTTCGGGGTGTGTTGTTTGCGCAAAGCGAGAAACAAACTTAAGATGTTACATTTGTCACGTCTTTATTCTATTTTATTTTATAAATATTAAACTTTACGGGTCGTAATTGATACTTCACGATCGCATTACCCAATGAAGCTTTAAACTGTAATAGAAAGCTTAAACGAACTTTTAAATTTGTCTCATTAAATATTAATAAGTTTGAAAAAGAAAGATTTCTTAAGAAAGTTGTACATCTCTGCCGTACGCTTTGAGAGGGCGCGCTGAATTTTAATTGCAGGAGGGTTGATTTTTTTTACTAGCCTCAGGCTACAAACGAACAAGGAAATTAAGTTAATTAGCGTTAGTTTATTCATATCAGTAAAGTATTTTGCACGAAGCTTCGAAATAATGACCGTCGAAGGCCAACACTTGTTGGTTTGTGTCTTCAGGTCTCTGGTAATCGTCTTACGAGTTTACGTTAGTAAATGTTTTCATTAATCGGACTCGGAGATTGCACGGCCATCTTTATTGGTTGGATTGAGTGAAAAAATTTGAGGGTGAAAGTCACTAGAAAATATTGATGCAGAAGACAGGATACTATTAAAATTGATTTTAATGGGATGTCATGATGTTGGTTACGTTTGCATGGTTCAAGATGGCGTCTAATGGTTGGTTCTTGTGGAATGTATGTCCTCTCTCGCGTATTGCAATTTTTAAGTTTAATGAATTTTGATTTGTCTTATATGGACGCTATTCACGAGAATGATTGGTTAAAACCAGGTTATTACTCCAGGGTCTGGTGATCGGGGTATGGTAATGATAGCACTGATCATATCTCAGACCATTTTCTGCATTTTATATATGTATTAGTGGAGGTAATAAATTTGAGTAATCCGTGCTCTTGTAATGTAGATTAACGCTGTAGGGCGTTGACACACTGAACTACCTCTTAGTGACAATTAATTATAAGTGATCACGGTTATGTTTAAATCCACAAAAAAGGTCCAACGAAGTATAATTTAATATTTTTTTACTTCGAATAAATTAAGTACCTATTCGGTAAAACGCTCTTAAATCTATCACGAATACAACAACACAGTTACTTTACAATTGACTGTCCAGTTTTAGATTTTCGTAACAGATGTTACAGCTTAATTATTTCATTGCAACGCTCGGTTCTGCTAACGGATTGTTAACTTTGAGAACGTCTGTTGATACATAATTTGTATGGCAACTTTTTGAATAGAAACCTCTAGCCATAGACGATGGTAGCGTTCTACGTAGCAACATAGAATTACTTGTTTTCTAAGTCAGATCCCGGAATGCGTTATATAACAAGAAATGGGGATGAATTTGTCTAAAACGATAGTAGTAATAGTTGTAATTCACTGCGAATGTGTAGAAATAATTCAGTCTCAAAATAGATTTGAAACATTTTACATTCTTCAGTGGGGAGATGAAAATCCCTATAATTTTTTCAGTTCAATTATACGTAAACTTAGTGATTTCCCCACTTCTGAAGAAATTTCCATGTCTTAAATGCCCTGTGTTGATCGAACAGTGTAAGGCGTTTTATCTCATCTGTCGTGATAGGTTAGGTTAGGTTAGGATAGGTTGGGTTAGGTTAGGTTAGGTTAGGTAAGGTTAGGTAAGGCTAGGTTAGGTTAGGTTAGGTTAGGTTAGGTTAGGTTAGAGGTGTGATTTGTCGCTTGTTCGGTTCACTGAAGACGGCGGTGGAGATACCTTCTGGCTGATGGACTGTCGGGTCTGTCTGGAGCGACGTGGCTTTGTGAGCGTCCTATGCTACACCAGCGGTATAGTTAAAACGTGGACCACCAGCCTGGTGAAAGTTTGAAACTGATGCAGCGGGGGGTTTCACGATACCGTGCATGTCCAGTTAAGTTGACGTGGGACAGGCACCTGATACCTGAAAGGCTGACTGGTCACTGTTTGTGCTGCAGTTATTTCCTGTCAATCACAGGTCCAACAGAGAAAGTCCGTGGTTAGTACTCTCTTTAATTGTCTTTAAATCAGGAAGGAGTGGATGTGTCATTCACGTGGAGGGCGAAACACCGTGGGAAAAAAAAATCATCAGATTTTATAAGGGCGATTGAGTCAAACCTCTCCAGTGAACAGCTCCAGAACAGGATCCTTCGATCCTTTTCTCGGACTGGGACCTGTTCATATACGTTCTTGGCAGATGATCCAGAAGTGGTTTGCCATTGCCTTCTTCTGTGTGTGAATGGAGTAATTGTTGGGATGCCACGGAGGAAAACTCCGTGTTGCCTAGACCACGGCCTTGCCCAACACAAGTTATAAATTCGGGCACCGCCGGGAATCGAACCCGAGACCCCAGGATTACAATCTTGTGATAACCCGAAGTAAAGGGACACTTGGGAGAACAAAGCGTAGACGGAGGAATGCTATTAAAATTAACTTCAGGTGCAGGACATGATTGTTTGAACATTATTCTGGATGTGGTCCAATTGCGTGTTCTGGGTTCGTAAAAATATCTTCTCTGTTGATTACGAGAGGAATCCAGAAAGTAAGGGAATATTTTCGTTATATGATTGGCATCACTGGTGATATGCTGCGAGTGTGGTTCAGTTGTAGCCCGCGCTGCACTAGAGGTTTGCACGAAGAACGAGCAACATTTGATTCTTGTGATGGTGAAGTTGTGTGTTTTCTTTGCGGTAGGAACTGAATTTGTATAATATATTATTTAGCTGAGCTCCTGCTTCAAAGGGTTGGCTTGCGGCGACCGCTTGTCTATAGGCCGAGTAATTCATTTAATAAAATTCTCGCAACTTGTGTCTCCTTGTTTCGTGAAGCGTGAGTTGGGTGGGACACATCAGTGCTAAGTTCTGCGCTCAGACCAACCACTTCACTGCCTCTCACTCTGTTAAAGACGTCTCCTCCAAGTTACTTCTTGCATCGGCGTTCTCGTGGTTCTGTCTTCTTATTCTTCATTTTGTATTCCATGAACCTTGGGCCAAATATTTTTTTTTTCCTGGTAAGTCTCTGTGACACTCATGAAGTTTTTATATGTTATATTAAAATTGTTTCAATGAAATTCGAAGTCTGAATGTGACGTGCCTTTATTTTTGAGGGGGGCACAGTCGATCTTATCAAGAACGACATACTTGCTTCAGATTGTACTTAAAATATTCCGCCTTGTTTGTTTGATAGGGGACTTTATATATAATTAATAACTCTTGACTTATTAAGTTTATTTGTTGTGAAAATAATATTCAGCGTGAGGTTATGAGGAGATTAAATTTTGGAAATGCTTGATTTCAGTTTCAGAAAATGATCAACCCTTCTATTTTCAAATACGATCACGGCGTATAAACAATTTTACCAACTGCTCTGCTTATCGTGTATGTATATATGTAAGCTCGCGGGCATTTTTACGGTAGTGAAATCCAGAAATCAGCAGTGGGCATGACATACAGTTAGAATAGGTAAGACAATGATTGCGTATAGGGGATATGCGATATTACAAAGTAAAGCATTTGGAAAATGATTTTGGAAAGGCAGAGACCCTTTAATAGATTGTTTGGGGTCTAGTCTTCCGAGACTCATCATTGAACG
>NW_019059696.1:756875-769704 GCF_000696155.1 Zootermopsis nevadensis | reverse complement strand
AAAGAGCAATTTATATTATATGGGGGGGTGTTTCAACCCTTAGCGAGGTATAATGAAGAGTTCAGTCTAATTTTCTGGGTACGGAGGCTTCGTTATGGAGTTATGTGCGCGGTTCGGGGTTCATATTCTCCTGGTTCTTACACTAGAATTGCTTCGGCTGGGTTAGAACGTCATATCAACTGCTGGCACCATATACTGTGGAACGACGTGAAGAATAATGTACAAAAAAAGATTTCATGCAAACGTAATGTGTGGTTTATCACCTGCTGGAACATTATGTAACTCTGCATTTTGTCCACAGAGTTTATTTGTGTGTGTCTTTGGGTAAAATGGACGAAGCGTGAAGCTGGCCACTAATTTCCACCAAGTTCCGACTTTGGAATGAGTGGAGTTCTTCATCCATGCCTCCGTATACGTGCGAATGGTTTTAGAGGCGAAAAATCATCTTTGCCATTTCTATAATTTTAAACAAAACTTAACGTTTAATAATAACTTAAAATATGTAACGTTTTAAGTGGTTTTTGAGTAGAATTTGTAGCTCTGGTTGATGTAAACTTTCTTTCATTGTGACATTTTACTATAAAATAGAGATGGCAAAGTTGCGTCATATTGTGATATAATAAATATATATTGTTTAAATCTTGTCCGTCTAATCACAATAAATTCTTATTAAATATTAAAATATTACAATAATTAACATTTAAAATATTAAATGATGTTCATTATCGAAATATCATTTAATATTTTAAATATTTTAAATGTTAATTATTGTAATATTTTAATATTTAATAAGAATTTATTGTGATTAGACGGACAAGATTTAAACAATATATATAAAATAGAGATTAATAGGGAAATCTGGGTTTTGAATCGTGTACTGGTTGGTCCAAGAAAACTGTAACCCTCAACTGTGTTAAAGTCAGCGCGTAGGAAAGGTAGTGTTGCTATGGAAACTTTACCAGCTACAATTCCGTCGTCGCATGGGTTCCGCTCCGGGGATTGCTAACACACAGTAAAAAGGTACACAAGATGAAGGTGGATTACTCGTGCTCAGCAGTGTATGAATACCCAGAAACCATAGCGCGAGTCTCTCTAACGAACTGCGTCGTTTATGTTGTTTCACTGATGTTTGGAGGGGGAGGGGGGGGGTGGGCGAGATCAGGATGCTCTTAAGTATTCCGAAGGAACGCAGTTTCTATCAAAATAACACAATTCAGTCTTTCTTCGTCATCTTCCACAAAGTTCGACAACTTTGAAGCCCGTCTAACTTTTCAGAATTCGATCATCTATTTCTAGGTCTTCCAACATACTGTTCAATTTATTGGTGTATGTGTGTGTGTGTGTCTGTCTCGCGTTGCATGCGGTTTGACTGGAATAGAACTGTATTATTATTTCGTCGTGTGTCCGCGGTCTCTTCTATTTATTAATATTGTGTCCTGTCTCTTGTAGAACACCTGTTTAAACCAGTTTTGTCGAAATCGATAGAGCGTGGAATTTCTGAGAACACCTCATCGTACGTCTTAAAGAGCAGGCCTACCAACTTGACGGCAGGGGAAAATTAATTACGACGACATGGACTGTTTCGTTACTTTTATCTTTCTGATGTAACGAACTACTATTTACTCTGCGAAATGCTGTGTTGGGTAGACGAGAGGTGTTCAGATGGTAACGAAACCTGACCTTGTACGAGAATGGGAAGGTTCTTTTACCTTCCCCTGAATCTACAATTGACAAGTGTCTTTAGGAGTTGCTAATGAATTTAATGATATAACTAAAGTGCCGTTGAAATGCAACGGGAATTATTTATATTGCATGAATATTCGTGTCCATATTTCTTCCATTCCTTCCTCCCTTTCATAAACCTTCAACAAAATCCCTGTGTTTTTCCACATATTGTAAGTAGTTAAATTCTGAGTGTTATTGTTCGCTTTGTGAACTGTACGACCTTTTTTTTCGAAGATTATTAAATTAAATAGTGACCACTGGAAGACCAAGCAAACATCTATCGAACTATCTCGTACGTAATACAGAATACTGATCTAGGTGGGTCTTTTTGTACAATTGTTTTATTATGTAATATCACCTTAAGTCGCAGTAGCTATATTAATTTCATTAATATGTAATATATTTATATCCATTCCCTTTTTTGGAAACCTGGAACCATCTCGATTTTGCGCGCGTTGCCGCGCTATAGGAGTAATCACATCTGTGTGTTTCCATGCGATGCTACACCTTGAATTATTTGCTATTCAGTAAATAGATTTCAGTAACATATACAGTTGATTAGCCCCGTTTTCTAGCACTGAAAGCTAATCTACTAAGTTGTTTGCTTATGTTTGAACGAACTTTTCCTTGTGGTTACACGCAGAGAGAGAGAGAGGGGAATCCAAACCAGCGTCAAATATTCTACCACAAACCTAACCTTCCAAGTTTCACAGCGTTAAAATAACTCCTTATTTAAACATGAAAGGAACCAATGTTTGCATCGGCTTGCTGGCAGGAGGCTGCTTTGTGTTTGGACTTCGAGAACCTAGATCCTGGTTTCCTGCTTGCATTTCTACGTAACTCTTGTGTTCAAAATTCTAACCAGAATTAGCGCTTCTACGGATAAAATATCAGTGAAGTGATATTGGATACTCTCCTTAGTATCTCGTAGTTTTGTTAGCGCTGTAGAGGTTTAAGATTTTCAAAAACTTTGCATATGGAGCACTCTGTATGCGTCTTGGCGAAGCTGCCGTCTTAGTAAAACAAGTGAGACTCTTGTAATCTGTTTTGAAGTGAAATCACGAGAGAAATGCGGCTACAATATTAAAATTAATCCAATTAACTGACGTAGGTGTTATGTAAGAAACTATACTGATGATGGAGGCAGTAAGCACCTCCGAAACCTCTTACGATATCTGTCATTCTACGCTTCTCAGTATCCCAGAAGACGGTAGTTGTCATATTCGTCGCCTTGAGATGGATTGTTTCGGCAACGTTGTTGGATTCGGGTTATAATACCAGTTTGGTACTTTAATTATAATTGTCCTAAAGACAAATTCCTACGCTGTTTAACGATGTTTTGTCAACTGCATGGGCTCTGTCGCACCTGATAAGTTGGAAGCACTTCGTCGTATGTTGAGAGGTTCTTTCCTTACTTTTAATCTTCTGGGCAGTCACTCATTGTGGTCCTACCGACGTTTCGGAGGAACACACTGTCAAAATCTTTATCGCTGAAGATGGAGGTAGTATGTTCCTCAGAAACTTTGGCATCTTCGACGAAATCCGTCCTTTTAAACTAACATCTAAATCTTTATACTTCGACGAGAACCTCAAATCTCGTATTTTCTTTAATTGTTTAGGTTAATTAGATAAATAGCGAGATGATGGGTGTGTGAATAAATATTGCGCGGTTAACGACTCCAAACAACTAAGAAGATTCGTCTTCGTAGGGATTTGTCTCCGTTTCTCACACAGCAGTCACTCGCCCTTCTCTGTACCTTTAAACTAGAGATGGAAATTTAAATTCATGTCATTGGGGTGACTTGCATTTATTTTCCTTTGTGTTCTGTTTTATGAACATCGACAGATTCTTTTTGAACTTCGCACGAAACAGTAAATTAACCATTTTCGTCTTAGAGAGCATTGCGGTGTCTTAAAATTTAAACGACAGTTTTTTTTTTTTTTTTTTTTTTTTGAATCTTTGAAGACATTAAAAATAATGAGATCGGTGTCAGCTTCACGATCTTCATGTCTCGTTTTATAAGAAACGATAGATTATTTTTGCCCGTAAGAGGAGGGCGGGAACTTTGTCTGTTGCAAGGTGTGATAATTTCATCAGCAACGGACCGGTAACTCCAAAGTGCTGTGTCAGTGGAGGATGTCCTTGCAGAGTCCAACAGCATTCCACGCAACCGCCAGTCGGAACAGTGCAATGTTCACTGCAGGCTCTTACATTGCACATCGCAGCTGATGGTAGAGAAACCGGATCTGGTTGGAATCATGCATGACGCTTAAAACATCACGTCTTGGTGACAGTTTAACTCATTCTGTGCTGTACACGACATATATCGACTAGTAACAGAGCCATCTTTTTTTGAGAGAAACAAAGTTGCCCCGCCATCTCGTAACAATTACAACTAACTACTTGAAGCTTATCGGAAATATGAATTGCATGTCACTATGGAAATATAATTGTAAATGAAAGTTATTTTCTTCGTGTACTGTGTCAACGGAAGAAAGGTGTTGAGGGTAGCGAACTGCTGAGGTGCAGGACTGTGGGTGCGTAAAAATAATCTGTCTGCCGAAACTGTAAGCGACTGACTGAAATTCACGGTGCTGAATCCTTTTTTTTGAGAAGGTAATCAATCTTTTGCTGAGTTGGCCAATAAATTCCCCACTTTCGAGGAGGACGAAAATCCATTACGGTTATTGGTCGAAACCAGTTAAATAACCGGACTAGGAGTTTGTATCTTCAGGGGGGGCTACACGTGTCTCCACTGTGTTGCCTTGGATCTGCAAGTGGGCACTTCCCATTCTCTCGTGCTGTACCTGCATTACTCTGCATAAATTATTCAACCCAACCCAACCCACCCTCCAACAACGTTCACGTTATTACGCACTACGGTTTCAAAGCAAAGCTTTCTGTTTCGCCTCTTATCTCTCGTAAACAGGAAAGAAATGAGCAGACTGTTCCAAGACATCGTTAACTTCCTTTTCAAGTTCCGTACTAAAGGAAAAGGAGACCAGCGAATTCTGCACACACACAAGTCACATCAGCTGGACAATGCTGTACTGCTTGTTAGTACGATGTGACCGGCTGCCTCGTCCTCTACAGGTCCTTTTATTTATTATGAGGTCATCTGACCTTATAAACCGAACGGTAACTATATGTACCGCCTGCTTTAAAAGTCAGTAACTCTTCACTTTTTCGTGTTTTGTGTGATTCTCAGTGTAACCAGTGATTAATTCCTTAAACAGCGTTAACCAGTTGATCTTTGTAATGGTGAAGTGTTGTGTTTTCTTCGCGGTACGGACTGAATTATTAAATGTAATTTAGACGAACTATGATTCTCACTGTAAACAGCGATTATTTCCTTAAACAGCGTTAACCAGTTGATCTCTGTAATGGTGAAGTGTGGTGTTTTCTTCGCGGTACGGACTGAATTATTAAATGTAATTTAGACGAACTATGATTCTCACTGTAAACAGCGATTATTTCCTTAAACAGCGTTAACCAGTTGATCTCTGTAATGGTGAAGTGTGGTGTTTTCTTCGCGGTACGGACTGAATTATTAAATGTAATTTAGACGAACTATGATTCTCACTGTAAACAGCGATTATTTCCTTAAACAGCGTTAACCAGTTGATCTCTGTAATGGTGAAGTGTGGTGTTTTCTTCGCGGTACGGACTGAATTATTAAATGTAATTTAGACGAACTATGATTCTCACTGTAAACAGCGATTATTTCCTTAAACAGCGTCGACGAATGCTGAATAGACAGGGATTTGAAAGGAGGAGTCGTAGTCTTAAAGTAGCCGTAGAAGTTGAGACTAATAGCAGGGGAAGAGATGTATAGAAGTCGAAACACGTGCGTAGTAAAAATTTAAAGTGTGTAGCCACTCGGGTACAAAACATAATCCAGTTAGTGGACTTTTAAATAATAACTTTTATTTATGGATCCTGCGGGAGAAATGAAACTATCTGCTAATAGATTTTAAATGCTCCAGTATGTCTGTCTGTCTGTCTCTCATTTGTATTTTTACGAGGACTCTCAGAGGCGTGTCTGTACCACAGGACTGCGATAGTTATTGCCTCTAGCTGGACCAGACGGCGATACAACTCTTCGTCTGACGCAAGGCAACGTGCGCTGCCCCTAGATTCGCCCACAGAATGACGGTGAGGTCGCAAACACTTAGGCATTTAGTTGCAAAATGATACTGACGGTATTTTGAGAACAAAGTGTCGTCAATATTTGGTCCCAATTGGCCTCTGTGTCTAAGCCCTACACCGTGATGCAATCCAGGATACCTAGTCTAGCTCGTATTGTTCATGGCGCTGAGAAACGTTGAAATATTGTCCAGTCATTGTCAATATTTTACAAGTAGTTCCTTTTCCTCGTTACGTTCCGGGTAACATTTTGCATACAATCCCCTCCCCTCCACCAGCCCCTATGTGATTCGTAATTGATGCAGTGAGATAAAGCTTCCTTAAAATAACATTAACCTTTGTATAAGAGCACATACATATTAACACAGGGTTTGTGGGCGAAGCGTCACTCATTTTCAAGGTTAGCCACTGGATTTCCTTTCGTGTTCAATGGTTTTTCGCTGAACTGTGAATGACCACCTCTGATTCGGGTCTCCAGAGAGCAATGAATTTTCAAAAGGTCACAAAAGGCAGGAAATATCATCATCCTATCCCATCCCATGCACTGATGATCACGTGCGCGGTCCATCGAAATAATCGCGCAAAACTGGTTGCGGCATTCAGGCGTTTCCTGACGAAACTTCGTCTAGGTTTCAGTTATGTTACATCACTGTAGATGTGATTGTCTGAATCATCATTAACCACTCCAAGCCGAAGCTCGTCAATATAATATTTAAGAATTCGGTCCGTACCGCAAAGAAAACACGAAACCTCACTATTACAGAGATTAAAAGGTTAACGCTGTTTGCGTTCCAGGCAGGGTGAGTAATGAATGAGATGTGTAAGGATATAAAAGGAGGCTGTTGGTGTCTACGAAGAGAAATGATATGGTCGTATACCCCTGATCATGTGAAGCATGCTGGCATGGTCAATGACCATATCGTGACATCATCAGCGTATCCTCCCCAGATGCGTGGCCTTCAATGTATTAGGTATTGCATGGCTGTTCCCAACATCTGCCAACAGATCGGGATAGGGGCAAGCCATTGAGGCACGAACTTTACCGTAGGGAATATAACGAGGTGACTTGTGCGTCTTCGGATTTCTATCGCATTCGTTTAACAGCTGTTTCAGAGGTCATACTGCCTCCGTCATCAGAGTATGAAGATTTCTGTCTTCTGGGTTGTTACGCTGGGTAGTCTGGTCGATGTTAACCACCGTTTCAGAGGTCATACTGCCGCCGTCATCAGAGTATGAAGATTTCTGTCTTCTGGGTTGTTACGCTGGGTAGTCTGGTCGATGTTAACCACCGTTTCAGAGGTCATACTGCCGCCGTCATCAGAGTATGAAGATTTCTGTCTTCTGGGTTGTTACGCTGGGTAGTCTGGTCGATGTTAACCACCGTTTCAGAGGTCATACTGCCGCCGTCATCAGAGTATGAAGATTTCTGTCTTCTGGGTTGTTACGCTGGGTAGTCTGGTCGATGTTAACCACCGTTTCAGAGGTCATACTGCCGCCGTCATCAGAGTATGAAGATTTCTGTCTTCTGGGTTGTTACGCTGGGTAGTCTGGTCGATGTTAACCACCGTTTCAGAGGTCATACTGCCGCCGTCATCAGAGTATGAAGATTTCTGTCTTCTGGGTTGTTACGCTGGGTAGTCTGGTCGATGTTAACCACCGTTTCAGAGGTCATACTGCCGCCGTCATCAGAGTATGAAGATTTCTGTCTTCTGGGTTGTTACGCTGGGTAGTCTGGTCGATGTTAACCACCGTTTCAGAGGTCATACTGCCGCCGTCATCAGAGTATGAAGATTTCTGTCTTCTGGGTTGTTACGCTGGGTAGTCTGGTCGATGTTAACCACCGTTTCAGAGGTCATACTGCCGCCGTCATCAGAGTATGAAGATTTCTGTCTTCTGGGTTGTTACGCTGGGTAGTCTGGTCGATGTTAACCACCGTTTCAGAGGTCATACTGCCGCCGTCATCAGAGTATGAAGATTTCTGTCTTCTGGGTTGTTACGCTGGGTAGTCTGGTCGATGTTAACCAACGTTTCGGAGGTCATACTGCCTCCACCATCAGGGCGATGAGTATGAAGATTTCTGGGTTGTAGCGCCGTGTAGTCTGGTCGATGTTTACCAACGTTTCAGAGGTCATACAGCCTCCATCATCAGGGCGATGAATTCATACTCACTGCTGTGAAAACCTCAGATCTTACAGCTGTTTCAGATCTTGAGCTTGTAATGAAAAATGAAACTTGTAAACTTTAGCTTATGCTAACATTTATTATTACTCTCTAGTTTTGGATCAGATCGGGTGGGACACCTTACACTAAGACCTGCGTGCGATTTTGCGCGCTGTGGTGACTTGGGGAATCTTCATCCAGCTGCGCTACCACGGGGAATCCCCACTATGACGCAATCACGCTGTCGCACTGGTACCAGAAATTCCTTTCGTGCAATCGGACCGATGGTGACGTCACTGGCGTAACTCGCAGAGGTCGGAGGTGGAAATTCTGAATTATTTGCTCGTGTTGAGGATTTTCCAGCCGATGTTGAGCGTTTTAGTTGTCCTTGCGAGTGACGTCTTAATGCCACGGGTCTCCAGTTGGGCGGGGGGGAGGAGGAAGGCGCTTTATTGCTATGTTTCCGGCACTTGCAGGTGTTTTTAGTCTTTGTTGCAGATAACAAAACACTGTATTGAATGAAACAGGTGGTTTCTTTGTTGCTTGGTGCCTGGCGACACACAGTTTCCGCAGTTGTGGTGGAGGGGATTCCCTAGCACGGGGCCGGGGGGGGGGGGGGGAGTCACCAAAGGAAAAGTTAAAAAAGTTTCTATGAAAACTTAAAGTTGTCCGGAACGGCGTTGCCAACTTAATTTTTTTCACACTAGCATATCCACTTAAGTTCTTTTTCTGTAGAAAATGAGAAATTTTATTTACGTTCTGATGCACTCATTTTAACCGCGATTTAAGGTTCTCACGGCGCTGAAGTTGTCTATGTTCTGGATTGTGATACCGTAAGACTCATAGCGTTTCGAAGAATCATACTGCCTCCATCTTCAGTGCGTAGTCTGCCATGAAGAATATTAATTATTAAGGTAATTAGTGTTTAATAACGACGTATCATGTGCATTAGTTATATAGCTTTTGTAGTTTATTTCAATCCGTGAAAGTGGTCACAGATCACCATTGGTTTATCGAATTTATTTTATGGAAAGTCTGCTTACTTGATAAGAAGTCCTACATTCATTTATTTATGCATTCTTACACACGTAAAGATACACATACAATCAAACTGCCAGACGGGAGGATTAAGCCGTGATTAATTTGCTTAATTATTAAACGTGCTAGAAAAATGAGGACGTCTGTAGCCCCATCTTAGGAAGTGGCTCGTGGCTCCTGCAGATGTCCAAACTGCTTCCCGTTATCCACCCCTGAGGTCAGTTAAGGACCACTGCATTGTGTAGTGTTTATGCTCCGGTAGGTTTCGACCTAACAAGCCAATTTGTTTCTGCGGACTGGCTGACTACCTGTGCATTATTTCTCGGGCTGCAGCTGTTTCTTGTGGTGGGGTTCTTAGTCTATTCCGCCCTCCGATCGACAGGACGCCAGTAGATAGAGCTGATTTCTCTCCGAATTACGGCTAACCGATTGGGCGATTGAATTATCCGGTCAACTAACGAACCAACACTGCGTCCTGATGCTTACGGATTAATCAGTCGTCGATGGAACAACCATACAAAGACTCTCTCTTGTACTTTGCACCGTGTAGTTTCGTGGAAACTGACCGACGTTTCGGACGTGTTTTCTGCCTTCAATTTTTTTTACGCATTTGCCTTAACCTGAAATATCAACCGAACTACAAACTAACAAGCCAAATATTCAGCCTGTCGACGAATTCAACCTGGGGTACGTGAAATTTAAAAAAAAATATATTATTTTATGATAAACACTGAATAATCAGTAATGTAATTTATTTAATTTATTTTAGATGTAGATTAAACACCAACAGCTTTGGGGGTACAAAGTTGAAGAGGAATTATATCTGGGGGTACGCGAACAAAAAAGGTTGAATACCACTGCTCTAGAGAATTGTCTTCTTGTTCAGGAAAGCCCGCTACTATCCCCTACCCTGAGCCAGGGCTTATGCTGGAGTGTTGCGAAGGGGCTTCAAGCTCCGGCCGCATTAACCGTGAGAGGAAGTAGCCTGCGATGTTCGTGGTATGGGAGGACATTTTTACACAATAGGCAAAGAATGAAGTCACGTTGCATAAATTGAACTGTCCGTGTTTAATGATAAACCAAGTTTTACACCCATGTAAATATAAACAAAGAATTCAACCTGTAATAGTATGCAACTTATTACAATGTTAGGTTTTTTTTTAGACTGGGCCGTACGAGAAATGAGCTGATGGTTGTGAACTTGTCCGCCGGACAAACTCTTCATACAGCTCGAGAGAAATTTGTTAACGTGGTTTACCGTTAGTATAATGGGTTTGTTATGTCACATACAAAGCAGAAATTGTTGAATGCAATAAGCAGACCGTGTATACAAAATTGTACACCATCCACTGGTCGGGATAATTATACTACACAAGCTAAAAAAACAACAACATTAGTTTTAACTAAATTTTACGTGAAGAGGAGTAAGGCGAAGAAGTCACGTAAACCGGTTCCGATCTAAACCATGAAAACTAAATTCACTATGCATCACTGTGGCGCGTTGAAGGTTCAGATGGAGTGTAACCTATAAATAGGTTTAATTAAGGATGCTGTACCAGTATCAGACGTTACGAACTTTAAACTAAGATCGAAGTGTGTAATCCGACACGATGTGGGGCTGTTCTAATTTTTTATTTTTTCAGAAATTGTGCCCTTTAGGTGGCCTGGGCCTTTAGTACAGGGGCACTGAGGAAAACCAAGACGGGTTATTTGATTCGTCCCCCCCCCCAGACGGCGTAACCAGGGAAATTAATGCAGTATCTGAAATAAACCACTAATTAAGAATAGAAGACACTTCAGGGTGAGACAGGAGACGCTGGCCCGCGATGCTGACTTGATCTTACAGGAAAATTCCAGCGACCCTTCGGACGAACGTAAGAGACAGTGCATTGACGATAGAACACTTGCTGCGTGTGACGTAAGCGGCAGGTTCAATGACGCACAACTGACGGTGTGTTTTGTCTTAATTGTTAGCTTATTACTCGTGTAGAACGTCAGAGCAGCGAGCCGGAAATGGGCCGACCGGCTGTTTGTTAACTCCATTTCATCAGAAAAGAAGTCTGGACAAATTCTGAAAGAGAAATTTCGAATTCTGATGTACAACGTGACAAACCGAAGAAATTTTGAAGCCAGATTGTCGGCGGGGGCGGGCCGTGAACCACGTACCCACGACAGCAGAGACTGTGATGGTCAGTAAGGTCTATTTTTGTATTTTAAAAATAGTAGTAATTGGCCTTTAAAAACACTCAAGTGACCATTTTAAATACCAGACGACGGCAAACGTTTTCATGTCCATATGATATCTTGAATTTTTCATAATTCTCTCAAATTTTACATTTATTTTTATGATGATATTGGAAACCGAAATACATCCAAATTCCATGTAAGCTGTTTCGAGGATACGTTACCAAGTTTGTGTGTTTAAAGCTCGATTAAATTGCTTACGGCAGTTGATGTTAATGCCAATATATAACTTGGCGGAACATAATGCAGAATTCTTTACGAGTCCTCTGATGAGTTCCATAAAGTGGGTGGTTGGTAACCCACGGTGCAACGTGTCATTTCGAGTCTATCGTTTGAAGGGTTTCTCTGCCAAGTTCCATATAAAGCTGGGACTTCCATAACCAGCTAAGCGACTATTAGTTTTTCAAGACTATGCTCCGTCTAATGAGTCGGTGATATTGGAAAAAAATAATTATTTTTCTCTTTTAAGTCCAAGCTCGTCCAAATAACATTTAAGAATTCAGTCCGTACCCCCATCTAGTGCCGAGGTCAAGGAAGAGAGGAGCTATACCTCCACTCTCCCCAAACGCCTACATGGCGCATAGTGGGACAAACTTTACTTACCGCAAAGTAAACACTACATTTCACCGTTAAGAAAATCAACTGTTTAACGCTGTTTAAGGAAGTCATCGCTGTTTACAGTGAGAATCATAGTTCGTCTAAATTATATTTAAGAATTCAGTCCGTACCGCGAAGAGAACACAGCACTTCACCATTACAAAGATCGAATGGTTAACGCTGTTTAAGGAAGTCATCGCTGTTTACAGTGAGAATGGCCTGTCCACGGTCATTCAACAACTATGTCGTAATAAATGACTTCATTCTGGGATGTGGTCAGTGATTTAATTGACTGCTGAGTCAAGATTTTAATTTGTTGTGATCAAGTGCCGTTGGAATCTTGGTCAGGCTCCAAAGTGTTAAGATCGAACGCGTACTTAAGTGAACTTCGTACTCTAACACTCAGCTCGTAACAGTGTCGCTACCTGGTACCACTGGAAGCTACATTTACGCAGTTGTTCGTGAGACATGAGACATTTTGTCTCAGTAACAGATGAGTTATCTTAGCGAATTGAAGCGGACTCTTATCTAAATTATATTTAAAGAATTCAGTCCGTACCGCGAAGAAAACACAACACTTCACCATTACAAAGATCGAATGGTTAACGCTGTTTAAGGAAATAATCGCTGTTTATATTGAGAATCATATGAAACAAATAAATACAAAATGAAAAGTTACTTATTCTTCTTGAAGGAAGTCAGAATTAATTGTATATTCCTGTCGCCTTGTTTAAGGCCTCTTATCATGAATCAGATTAATTCAATCCACACCCTTACCGCAAAGGCTTTGGACTGAATTCATCTTTTCTAGGGTACATGGGCGGTCTCCTGTGAGAAGAAATTCGTCTTTGAGTTTATTTTATGAGCTATGTCTGAAGAACTCATAAACAAGCTAAAGTGTCTGTAGATGAGATGTTA
>NW_019059696.1:646299-692960 GCF_000696155.1 Zootermopsis nevadensis | reverse complement strand
GGGGTCAAACGTCGCGTGGTTGCCATGACGACGGGCCGGGATCTGACTGGAGCCTCAGTCACTCACCACATGCCGTTAATCATGCGTCACAAGGACCGAAGTCTCTTCGCTTGTTTAACGATGATTTCTCAACTGCTTTATTTTGCAACGTCGAAAACAGACCGGCAGAAATAATGAAGGAAGGTATGTAAGAAAAATGACGATGAAAGAGACAGGGCAGAGAACTATTAAGGAAAGGGCGCACACTTGCCCTTGTGATAGCTCGGTTAATACGTCCGCGTAATACCAGCGTTGTCCTAACCACGTGAACGCAATCTGGTTGACGTCCGTGTCCCGCGGATTACATTTTGCGAACCCTTTTGCAATCTGAGCTCCAGAGCAGTGAAACAGCGGATTGTGGCGCCATATTCTTCCCCTGTGGTCAGAACTGTGAGAATTACCACAGTTGTTGTGGAATTTTTATGATCTTTTTTCTCACCCCATTGGAATATAATAGCTTCAGCCCTTTCATACAAAAGAACCATAAATTATTCATACGATTGTCTTTTTGTTCAACCCCCCCCCCCCCCGATAACCCTATTCCAGTTTCAATTTGGGCTGAAACAAGCATTTTCAGAGGTTATTTCTCCGGTAGAGTCCTGGATATTCAAAGTGTTGAAAGAGCTCGGATTTTGTGGAACTGTTTTACTCTCGTTTAGTCGGGATTTTCGTATCAAGCGATTGCGTCTGCGCAGTGGGGGCGAGAGTACCGAAAGTATTTCTTAGGGGTATTGTTTCTCTGACCGCCACGGTGGTCTAGCGGTCAGAACGCTGGCCTTGTAATCCTGAGGTCTCGGGTTCGATTCCCGGCGGTGCCCGAATTTATAACTTGTGTTGGGCAAGGCCGTGGTCTAGGCAACACGGAGTTTTCCTCCGTGGCATCCCAACAATTACGCCATTCACACACAGAAGAAGGCAATGGCAAACCACTTCTGGATCATCTGCCAAGAACGCATATGAACAGGTCCCAGTCCGAGAAAAATTTCTAACTTGTGTTGGGCAAGGCCGTGGCCTAGGCAACACGGAGTTTTCCTCATTGGCATCCCAACAATTACTCCATTCACACTCACACAGAAGAAGGCAATGGCAAACCCCTTCTGGATCATCTGCCAAGAACGTATATGAACAGGTCCCAGTCCGAGAAAAGGATGGAAGGATCCTGTTCATATGGACCTGTCGTCAGACAGAACACTACATAAAAAATAATAATATAAATATTGTTTCTCTGTATGGTCCTTCACGTTGAAAGAATAAGACAGATTGAGGGTGAGATTTCATGTCTTCTGAATTATTCCGCCGTGTAGTCTGGTAGAAATTCACCGACGTTTCAGAGGTTCTTATTGCCTTCGTCGTCAGTCATCACTTGGGATACCTAACTATAGATAGTAAGATAATATTAAAATTGGATCTTAGGTTTGGAGGATGTGGATTGTATTCACGTGGTCTTGTTAGGGACCTGTGACGGACTCTTTTGATGAAGATGATGAACCATCGAGTTTATTTAGAGGCGAGGAATTTTTCTCTCTGCTATCTCCTATTCCTCATATTCGTGATAGATGATTTTACGACAGTTATGATTGCCGTATAAAATGATAAGGGTTGGACAAACCATAACCATGTTTTCTTTTGACCACGGGCCACCAGTTGAAGACCCAGAGACAGGTCCCTTGAGTGAGATGAAGCAGTCCTCAAGTTATGAGGTGTCGGTGGTAATGGCGGTGATAGACCGAAGGATATGGTATCCGTCTGGCACATGGCATGTGAAGAGGGTTGCAACCTGCGAAGGGGTTGTTGGAATCTTTACCACCCCACGATGGCTGTTACCACCCCCTTTCATATCCGATGAGGTATTGACCTTTCATGGTGCGAAGGGTGAAAGTGGGAGGGGGAGGATATCGAGAGAGAGACCTTTTCCCCCCCGCGTGAACATTTCTGAAACTCATGGTTGTTCTGCCTTTCTCGAGAGACAGGCTGGATCTTTTATTTTGGTCGCCAGAACACGGGTTGGTGCCCGCGTAAGTATTAGTTCCGGGCCGAGCCGGTGTTTGAAATTACATAAGTCCTATTGCTATCGGAATTTGAAAAAAAAAAAAAAAAAAAAACCCTAAAAGTTTAGGTTTTTATGGACATTCAGAAATTGGGGTCATTAATCCACGTAATATAACCCGGGGACGAGGAGGTTGTGTGTGGCCAGCTGTCAATTCTGCAAATACGTTTTCACAGTGAAAACCTAGGTGTAGATTTGCGGGTAATAAATAGATTAGCATGTGAATGTCAGACGTGCTCATATTAACGATGGATTGGCTGCACCGAGTGGGTGTTGTTTGTTTCGTAATTTAATATGCGTTACTCCGTGTCATTATCTGTTCCTTCTGGAAGCTGGGAATCATCGTCAATGAATGTCATAATTAGTTCTCTTATCCCGGACTTGATCGCTTTAGGTGGTATTTTATTAAAACATCTTCGTATCCGTCAGTGGAACTAATTGATGTAATGGAGCGATTCAATTGATTTATGTTACTACACATTTGTGCCACAAAGTAATGGAGGCGCGGCGAGCGGTTTCTGGGCAGAGCCATTGCATGACTAAGGCGTGTATATCAAGGCGAATGGATGGCGTGGAGACAAAACTTCACGTATTCTAGACTAAGATATGGAACACAGTTCGTTTTTTAGAATCTGAAGTCGCAGAAATATCTCGTCTGTTATGGAACCTCGAGGTTGGTTGTCGTTTGCCAGCAGTGGCTGTCGTACTCAATCCCACTCCTTGTTTCCTCCCATGTACGTCTGCCTTTAAAGTGGTTCTTTTCCTTCGGATTTACGCATTCTAGGCTTGGACATTAACCGGAAGTGAGTTGCCTCGCGCTGTTTTGTCTTCCGTCGGAATAAAGAATCTCTAGTACCTGGGAAACCGCCACGGTGGTCTAGCGGTTAGAACGCTGGCCTTGTAATCCTGGGGTCTCGGGTTCGATTCCCAGCGGTGTCCGAATTTATAACTTGTGTTGGGCAAGGCCGTGGTCTAGGCAACACGGAGTTTTCCTCCGTGGCATCCCAACAATTACTCCATTCACACACAGAAGAAGGCAATGGCAAACCACTTCTGGATCATCTGCCAAGAACGTATATGAACAGGTCCCAGTCCGAGAAAAGGATGGAAGGATCCCGTTCATATGGACCTGTCGTCAGACAGAACACTAAATAAAAAAGTACCTGGGAGTGTCCCGGAACTGGCCTGGAAGGAGTATATGGAATGCTTGTAAATTTCGGTCATGCATTTTCTGGTATATCTGCCCCCGTACTGCCGTCCCTTATTTCTGTCTGTGGTCCCCGGTTCAGATCCTAATGAGATCAGACGGTTTATAATTCTTGTCACTTCAAACATCTAAAGCGGCAAACCTTTTCATCTTTATTGTTGTCTTGTAAACATTTATTCGTCTGTTGTGTGCGACTTATCACTGGAGACATCTCATGAAAAGGTGACGTGTTCACAGAAACCGCCACTGGTCCCTAACCCAAGCCATATGAATCCAACATACACCCTTTCAAATAATTTCCCCACCAAAGTCCATTTTAATATTATCCTCCAGTCAGAAAAGTTAGAGCGTTGTTGAATAAATGATAACTCGCTCTTGAGACAAGATGGAAATATCTTGGTTCCATAAATGGCGGGGAATTTCTTGATTATGTGTTGGTATCACTAGCTTCTAAAGTATTATCCTGCTCCACAGAGTTTGGAATTACGTATTGTTCCAAAGTGTGATACAGGGCCTACGTAGTTACACAGCAGCTGGAAGTTTTGCTGAAGGCAAATGGGGGGGGTTGAACATTGAAATGAAGAGCGCGGAGCGTAAAACAATGCTGCTGTTTGTAGACGTTAATTACAAGAGAACTTCTTTCTGTTTTTGCAGGTATGTAACCATGGCAGCAGACAGAATACTGCACCAAGTTTATGGAATTACTGTAAGTTACAGTGGGAAATCAAATTATTTTTTTTGGGGGGGGGGCAGGTATTAACATTTCGTAATAAACTCTTGGCACGGGTCATTTCACTTAGCGGAAAATTGGAATTTTTATTTTTTGTACGAGTTGTTAAAGAAAGTGTGAAATTGTGAATGATTTAGGGTCAGTACGCGTTTTAATTTTAGTGTCTTACTTGTTTCAGTGTTTCTTATGAAAATAACCCGAATATTTTTGATGGATTTTGAGGATTTTTTTTTTCTTCATGTGTGTCTTACGAGTTCTGGGGGCTTTAGTCCATGAAGTTGGTTCACAAATGGCTTACTTCTGTTTCTTGTTGTCACATACGGAGATGGTATCGCGGTTTCAGTACGTTAAATTTACTATATATATATATATCTGAACTATTTTCCAACCGATTATATTTAGAATCTCATGTTTGTTGCATATTTAGTGTGAAGTAAGGACTTTGTAAGGTTTTTCTGAAAATGTAAGACATGTCCGTTCAAATTCTAAGACAAGAGACAAACGATTTTCGATCGCTTCATATAATGTATTTGTAGTGTCAGAGAGTTGACGAGGGCTGTGTTAACGAGTTCTTTGGGGTGGAAAATGAATTTCCATTCAACACTATCGCCTGCTTTGACAGTAAGTCACACACGTGTCGCATTGTGCCACGCAGTTGCGTGCGAAAGTAGACATTAAGAGCTTCGAACAATATCACTTGCCCAGCTTTGTTCATGTGTCAGACGGGACACTTGCGATGTTCACCCTCTGTCGGCGATCGGAACAACTACATTCGGTTTTTTTTTATACTTGCGTGGTGACGTCATTGTTAATAACGCAACTGTTAATATTACCAGGACACGGTCGGGTTGAGGTAACCGGGGATTGGTTGAAGAGTTTATTTATAATCGACTGTTATAGAAATGACAGCAGGTTAGACAAAAAAATCGTAATTAAGACTTAAAAGTTGTTCTTAAATCTGTATGAGATTTAAGGTTCTCACAGTGAAGAAGACGTCGTATTCGATCTTCTGGGTTGTATCGCCTTGTGGACTTGTAGGAAGTTACCACCGTTTAAGAGGAATGCGCTGTTTTCATTGGCAGGGCTGAATATGAATGTAGGAAGTATGTTTCTCCAGAACGTTACCATCTGCCTGGAAGTCCACACCACGTCTCAACCAAGGAGACCAACACTGACATATTTTTTTAAATTTAACCTAACCTAACCTAACCGAACCTAACATAACCTAACCTAACTAACCTAACCTAACTAACCTAACCTAACTAACCTAACTAACCTAACCCAACCTAACCTAACTTGTTGGTACTAGCATCTCCTCTGCACGAGATAAAATGGACATTGAGAAGTGGTGTCGTCTCATGGAATCAGTTGATGGCATTTCCTCTGATTTTTTCCTTGGTTCATCCCTGTTTCCTTAGAGATAAGGGCACAGTACGTTGTATTTTGACCATCAGTTGAGTACTCGCCGTCCTCGACCCTTGAATCTCTTGTTGACTGCTCCACATCTCCATAAGGGTAGTTTCCCTCCGCAGTAATTCAAATTCGCAGAAGGGGAATACACGTGCCCGGAAGTCAGGAATGGGTGGGACCTAATTTCACATGCAATCGATTTTACACACTGCCTCCTTCTTTCTCGTGCCGATGTCAAATTTTGGAACCCTACTTCGTTCCCCTGAGACATCTCCCGTCACCCCCGTTCCACCCCTGTGGAAGTAACAATAGGGCCCCTTTCCCCACCCCTGTCTTTGGCGTGTCATTGATTTTTTGTTCCCTTTCAATCTTATGTGTGTTTTTTCTTTCGACATTGGGGTTGTTACTCAATGCGATGTTGGGGGCGCACTTCTGGAACGTATAGCTGTGCGGTCCAGGTGTTGAGGTCGCCCGTGCTCGTTCGAGTAGAAGAACGCTCTTCAACTTCTCTCTACACTTCGACGAGACATCTCGGGGAATACAGGATGTACAGAATTAAACATCACCCGAAGTTAAAAAGTTTCAGGCTCTCTTGGGATTTGTCCGTCGTTTTGTCAACGGGTTAAACGGGGAAGAAGGACGTAAAAGCCACCTCTTTGGCCTCCCTGGTTGACTGAGGCCAGCTTAGCAGAAAGCAGAATTCCAGCCTTCGAAACGTAATTTTACATTTTCATAATTTAGAAAAAAAATCCAGAAGAGCATTTTTACACTCCGTACAAAAATATCTTGCTCATTGTTTAACTTCGCTACAGAAGCCGGTGTTCCTTGTGGCATGGGTGTCCAAAGTAGGTTGTGCGGCCTCTAACTAACACTTCGATTATCCCAAGTTGTCGATAAGGGTGCTGGCTGTTATGGTGTCCCAGACGACGTTAGTTCATGCCTCGAAATTAAGTCTTCGAATCACCTGTTAAGCTTTAAAACGACGAAAAATATAATTTTGTTTTTAATGGTTGATGTGGTGTTAATGAAATCAGTTTTGGTTTTGCTTGCTAATGTATTTTTCTCTGTTATCGGAAAATGATATTTTCAAGCGGGCCCCATAATCTACATCTATTATATTTATTAATTGTATATTTAACGACGATGCTAGTACATTACTGTGTAGCATTAAATGATCACTGTTCCAGCATGTGCCTGGGGACGTCTGTTTTTTTAAATGGCCCAGGAAATCGCTTGTTTATCTGTTATCCGTACGAGTCTTTCATTGGGCAAAACGAAGTGTCCAGGTGTTACTGAAGCAACTGGTCACACCATCTCCTAAATTCAGCTGTGAACTCCAGGTGCTCAGTTGTTGTTATACAAAACGGGACGCCTTTACCCTCCGCTTTAAGGGTTGCTACCCTCTTTCTTAACTTAAGTAGACCCATACTCCGAGTTACTTTAATGATGGCAAAACATCTTACACGCAGCTGTATACCATTTTGCAGTCTGTGGTCTGAAACGACATGATTACTTTTGATTCTGTTTGATTACTTAGTGACGTCGATTGGTGGTTTGGAATTGAAGTGCTTTGTGATTTCGAATATGGAAGCACCTGCACTTATCATTCCGTTTTGTTCATTCGGGCCCATTGGCTCTTTTAGTATCGTTGGAAATCTCCTGCTTGTTTTCAGATGATCGCCCCGAATGCAAATGCCGGATTAATTCGGTTTTTTTTTTAAAAAAAAAATGAGGACAGTGGAATAAAATTGGAATGTTGTGATTTGATGGAGCTGAAGTTCGCCGGAGCGGATAATGGTGATAAAGGCCCGTGTTTGTCGGGTGTGCGTACAATCAGGCGGTCCCTTTACATTCACCACAACGGAGACGAAGCATTGATGTAATTCGCGGCCAGCCTAGTATCTGTGTTTGTTGGTCTGATGTTTCAAACACCTGTGTTCGGGCGCAATGCTATTGGTGGCTGTTTCAGCGGCTGTATGGGTACAGGGATCGAACACGTACAAGGGCATGGAGGAATGGCTCCACACATTCTGCAGGAATCTGTGGGTCTTAAGGCCGCTTTGAATACAATGATAGCGAAAAGACATTTTATCCTGGCGCGGAAGAGAAGCCTGGTCCCCTCGTACAGACATATCACGATATAAAGCAGTTTCCAGTTCCGGAGAACATCAGTTGTAATCTGAGTCGAAGCATTTTGAAACTTTTTAAACAGCGTTGTTTTATTTAATGTTATGATGATAAGGCACGTGTTATAAATAATAATAATAAATTTACTTATTACGATTTTAATAAACGTTTTAATCATGTATTTTATATAACATTGAATTGTAAGGTAATTTGTGAACAAGCAATTGCAAAGGGTGTAGATGAAAGTGGTCGTGACCTATTTTAATTATTCTTGCATTTACCTACGACTGGAAATAAAAGCAGTGACCTATTAATAATAATATGTTTTAGTTAATTAAACGCTATTAAACTGTCTGTAAATATGTCATAAACTATAATCTGATATAACAGTGGCCTGTTGACTGTTCCGTTATGCCATGCAAATCCAGAGATGTACTCGGTTAATAGCAATAATTACAATAATAATAACAGTAATGTAGACGTAAGAATTAGAATTTGAAAATCATATATCTGTTTATCTGAACAGCAACGTTGTCTGCTCCATGACGAGTAGGCACTCTTATTACTATAGTTATTATTATTATTATCGTCATAAAAGCAAACAGAAATCAGTTTACGTCATCTTGGTAGTTAATCTCGAAAGCAGATAACAGTCTGTCGTGATTGTTTGTTATCTTAACAGACGTGCGAAGTTCAAGGTCATTCGGTCCTTGTGCGGTCTGTAAAGGGGAACGGTGTTCGAACCTCGGGGAATCAGGATCTGTTCCTGTTAGGATGAACAGATTTAGATAAGGGGCTGTAAAATGTTTCTTGCCGTTTGTGACAAGGTCCACGTGTTCTGCAATATCACGAATTTTGGCGTTTCTTAAAAATTCCCGACAAAAATTTGTAGTGACTTAGGTGGTTAAGAAATCGCCGCTTCTTTGCACCCCAAAGGCGCACTGTCGTATTCAGAAGGCCGCGCCATTGGACCAGTCTTGAGCCAGTTAAAACCACTCCCCCACTTCTCACCATTTTCCCAATATACGTTTATATATTATCCTCCCACCTGAGCGTAGGCAACACAATTTTTATTCCTAGTTTTTGGACGAAAATTTCTTCTTAGTTTCTGATTTTCGTTTTGAATTTTATCAGTTTTCCTTTTTCTCCCTTTCAAGTTCTTGTATTTTTCTCAGAATCCTGTTATGAAACATGCTCAGTTAATTTTCTTCACTTCAAATGAGACACCCAGTTTTACAAACCTCTAAGCTGCTTATTATATTTGTTGTATAAAACCGCATTTAAAAACTGCATTTCTAAACTCGTGCTAAATTTTAAATAATTCTTACTGCCGGAGAAATGTTACACACGCGCGCACTTGTGCTAACTAGTGAAACACTTCCGCGTGATGGTATTCTGCATTGGGCGGATAATGTTTCAGAACTGAGAAGCGCCATTGTGCTTGACACGTGACCTGACACCAGCAGCTACAGGGGCACGGAACCCCCAACCCCCCCGTCTCGCTGAGAGGCCCAGGGGGTTGGATTTCAAAGCAGCCCCCTCAGTGATGTTCCTCGTGTCTTTTGCCGCGACAGCGAGAGCTCTTGGTGGCCCTAAATACAAAAACAACTTCGAAACGAAATCAAATTACGAAAATTTGCTGTGAAGTCTGAAACCGAGACTTCATTTGTGATGAATAGACGCAGATGGGGAGATAATATTAAAAAAGGTTATTAAAATTTGATGATTGGATGGAGTCAGAATAGTGTCCAGTGGCGGATTTCTTCTGGACACCCCTGTGCGTCCGCCATTTTGGTTTGATATTTTAGTGCAAGCGTGACTTAAGGTCATTATTGGAATACGTTGTTGTTAAGAACGTGTTTGGAATGTCAGTGTACTCCAGCTGAGTACATCTTTCCAGTTTTGTTTTATTCGAAGAACACCCGCTCCCCCGCTTATACGCGGTTCGTTCGTTACTTTGGGAGTGAATAGGAATCTGTTAAATCAGACGAAGAACATTCAGCTCTTTATCTCGGAAAATGGAGTTATGAACTAAGTGTCAAGATTCTGTTTCCGCCATTTTCACAAATTAATCTCGAAACCAGTTTCTATAGCAGTGTTTATTAGGAAATGCGAATGAGGGGGTTTATAAAAAAGAAGGCCGTGTCTTGTGTTTGTGTGTGGGGGACTGTTTATTACCCAGCTGGTTTGTAATTCGTGTGGAATCCACCCTGAGAGTAGTCGTACTGATTATGAGAGGGGAAGCCATTTTGTTTTCAGCTGTTCATTTAATGTTTGGCTGTGCAAGTGACAGGATACAAAATTTCGTCTGCATCGAAGAGAAGCCAATATTAGAATATCCGAAGTGAACGTCGCCATTTTTGTCTGATCGTAAGTTGTAAATAAAATGTATCGTTGAGTTCAGAGTGTAATCGTATAATTTAACGTGGAAATTCTCAATTAATGCAGACCAGTAAAAGTTTGCCTGATTTTGTATACGTCTAGATTTTTGAGGGTGTTTGAGAATCGGGTGTTGAGGAGGATATTTGGACCTAAGAGGGAAGACGATGGGGCGTGGAGAAAACTGCATAATGACGAGCTTAAAAATCTGTACTCCTCCCCCAATATTGTCAGGATGATTAAGTCGAGAAAAATGAGATGGGCGGGGAATGTAGCGCGCATGGGAGAGAACCAGTGACGGGCTCTTGTGAACACGGTAATGAACTTCTGGGTTCCGTAAAATGTTTCGAATTTCTTGAGCGACTGTTTGCTTGTCAGGGAGGACTCGACTCCATGGTTTTAAGTACGTAGATTATTTTAAGTCACTATGTGTCTACTTAGGTAAAATAATTCTTATATAATTAAATGAAGGAATATAAAAGAAAATTCTCGTTTGAAATGCATCTTGGTACCTTTCCTTCTGGAATACAGGAAAATACTAGGCAACTGTGGTAGTTTTTCCGTAGCAACTCTTCAACATTTTTATAGATGCAAATTAAGCCCGAACCGCGCTGTGTATAGCTCGTGTTCCTCGGTAAGACGGGGGGGATATTTGGGGTAAGGGGAGAGATACAAAACTGTACAACTTTGGCGTCAGTTAAGGCAAAGAAGATACGCAATAATTTTTTTCTATACAAGGGTTTAAAAACTGCACATAGTTTAGGAGGGTAGTTACTCTCCCGGACTCACATATCCAACCCCCTGTCCGATGCAAAACAAGTCGTTTGTCACCATTATACTGTCCGTACTAACGAGATCATTAAACGCTGGACTTAGAGGCAGCCACACACACAAACAGTCTGTCCGGAATATCTTATCCCACGGGACATAAAACTGGGAAATAAAGCACGCTCCAGATAAAGCAGAGTGCTTTGAAAATGTTCTTTCAACGAGCCATTTTCCTGCCATCGTCATTCCCAGAGACACCTGGATGTGGTTTCAGCGAAACACGGCGGACTGCGAGGTCTGATAATTAAATAACTGGACTGATGTGTTCCCACCTGGCAACAGTTGTGAATTGTCGCATGTTGGATTATGTTACGTTACGTTTTGTTTCAAACAGTCGGTGGGACTCGGAGTGATTTGTGCTGCAGTGTTTTATTGTTTGTTGCAAAATGAGTAGAGAGTATTTTCAGAGAGATTTCCACGTGTTGCGTTTTAAGTGGAACACCCTGTATTTTCGATGATATTTTGTTACTTCTGAAAATCTGAATAAAATTCAGTTCTGTTGATACCGTGGGCAAATTACGAAGCAAGGTTTAGCCCTTTCAGCGAGAAATGACTATCCAGTAGGCATTCAGGCTTTAAAAAAAAAAAAGTCCGTACTCCGCGCAAGGTAGATGGGGGTTTGTTGAAAATTTTAGCAGATGGCAAAATTAGAGGGATCCCCCGTAATAAAATTGACTTTTAAACATGGACATGTTTATTTCCCCTCTCCCCTAGGGGTGGCAGCACCAGTGGACTGATGGATTAGTTGAGGGGAACTACTGCCTTTTGGGATTTCGGTGTACATTCCTGTCTTGTTATATATGTCCGTGGTTCGATTGAAAGGGTTAGTAAACAGTGAGACGCGATCCCATTGCTGACAACACTACAGGATAATATCTGTAAAAATTTTGTGACTTCGGTTAGGAAATATTTTGCTCCTGAAGTGGTCTCGAAATTAATTATTCCTTTTTTGTATGTGTTGTGTGGGAATTGGTGGACATGGAGTTAGTCTTGAGAAGCTGATAGTCACTCAGCTAGTCACCACATCACAAATGCTGAAGTTCCTTATTGATTATTAATATTACCGGATTTCCGGACTCTGTCCTCCGTCTAGGATTCTTGGAGAAACACGCGTCTTTGAAAATGGATTTATGTCCGTCCTCCTTAAATATTTTTATTGTCTGATATTTACTCTCTAACGGATGTGTGGAGCGTTGACTGTCCAAGAAGTACATTTTTGGGTACATGATTAAAACCTCGGATGAAAGTTAATTCCGATTAATTCGTCGGTTGACTTAGTAGTCTTATGCAAATGCTAAAATTAGGCCGATAGTGAACTTTTTCGCATTATCTTATCATGTAACGTCATACAACCTGTGCAATTCAGAAATAGGTGTTACATAACCCCAAGTTAACAAGGCGAAGTTGATTCCTGTCATTAGTTGTGTCAAGTCTCTGATATGAAACGAGGCGCAAAGCAATTTGAGTGGTTACACGTAACCATGGCATTCGGACTGCATTTTTTTTACCTAAATTTTGAAGGTCATTTGTTCCCTGCGGAACGTAGCACAGAAAGACAAATGCTGTCTCATCTTGGACGTGACGCAGCTGTAACAGAATTGGATGAGTAAATTGTTTATTTTAGATATAAATGTGAAGAGCATGCCACGTGTTTTTTAATTTCTTTGCGTAGACAGTCATGATTTTATGATGTATTATATTTATTTAGTGTTCTGTCTGACGACAGGTCCATGTGAACAGGATCCTTCCATCCTTTTCTCGGACTGGGACCTGTTCATATACGTTCTTGGCAGATGATCCAGAAGTGGTTTGCCATTGCCTTCTTCTGTGTGTGAATGGAGTAATTGTTATTTTATTTTGTGTTCTGTCTGACGACAGGTCCATATGACCAGGATCCTTCCATCCTTTTCTCGGACTGGGACTTGTTCATATACGTTCTTGGCAGATGATCGAGAAGTGGTTTGCCATTGCCTTCTTCTGTGTGTGAATGGTGAAGTTGTTGGGATGCCACGGAGGAAAACTCCGTGTTGCCTAGACCACGGCCTTGCCCAACACAAGTTATAAATTCGGGCACCGCCGGGAATCGAACCCGAGACCCCCAGGATGATGATGTATGATTTGTAAATATTGAGCGTACTCCAGAGATTACAAAATGCTATGACTGTACCGGTTTCAAAATCACCTTTTAATTATCGCCTTGGGTTTCCCCTTCATAATTTCAGGCTTCTATAGGCCATTTTGTGTTCTCTTTTCATGTCTTTGTTTTTGAGTAATATTACCAGACTTAAAAATCTTTTACGTATTTTACTGTTCGTGTGTTGTCTTGTGTAACCTGGTGGTGATTTGAAAGTTCTCTGTCATTGTACGTTTTCTTCCTCAGTCACTACCACTTCATATACCACTGATTTATTATATAATTCGTAATAGTAGGATGGAGGACAAATGAATGTCGCTGGCATGATGGTGAGAGCCATCAGTGGTTAATTAATGAACTACGTAGTCATTATAGATTTAAGCCTTCTGGAATTATGGAATATTCCAAACTTTCTGATTAGGTTCAATCCGAACGTTATCTGTACGTTGTATGCAAGATTTCACGGGTTGAAATCTGGATATGGGAACCGGTATAATGAATATTTCGTGATTTTTCTTACTTCTTAAAGTAAAATTTTGAAATAGTTTAAAATCGGACAATATCGCTTCTTTCCACATATTTTCTAATTTGTTATATAAGGTCCTAATAATCGATGCTGATGCTGTATAACTTGTTAAATCATCTGTAAATAAACGAAGAACCACACTAATTATTCCGGTTTTTAATTTATTGGTTTAAATTGTGTGTAAATCTTATTTTTCGGGGTAGTTAAATGAAGGACTGATTTGTATTTGAAATTTTGTTTTCCTCTTTTAGTTCGTTTTGTGAAGTTTTAGCCGAGGATTTTGTTTTCGTGGGTGAAAAAGAGCGAATTGTCACGAGAACAAGCGAATGTTCTGGTCCAATTCTCTTAACGGCTTGTGGAGTGGGTTCTAGGCATAATTACAAAAAAATAATAATGAATCCTTCGGCCGACAAGCGTGCTTTGTGCTAAGTAGTTTTTGTGCAACACAAGTAATCATTACATTTTCCGACTCTGCACACATTTGGGCTTATATTTGGCAAAATACGGCCGTGGAAATACTTTCTCCAGCTGCTGAAACCTTCGTTGACTTTGGGATTGAAATGGTAATTAAAATCTCGCCGCGTGTTTGCTGAGTTCCTGGTACTTTGTTGTTGAAGTTCCTTGCTTTTTCTGTGTTAGTTTGCGTGTCAGAGTGGCGTACTTCTCATCTCGCCATTATTGGTACAGCGATAATTACGTCACGATTTTCCATGGCCAACACTGTTTTTCGTACTGTTCGTAATTTAAAAAAGAATTCAACAGATGCCGCTAGTATCCGAATGGTCAGTTTTGGTAGATACGTGGCCAGTTCATGAATAAACTACGTTATTAGTACAGATATCAGAAATAAAATATACCTTAAGTTAGATAAGTGACAGGATTGGAGAAAATTTAAAATAGAGGAAATTGTAAATATGTGATTTTTCGCTTTGAGTTGATGGTATGGATAGAGTAATACCATATTTCCGTACGATCATTTTTGTCCTTCCATCTATGCTTTGATCTTCCGGGTGGTTTTCCTTTGGAGTTTGAGTTATCCTCGCTGTCGAAAATGAGAAAATAATATTAATGTCGATCTTAAGAGAACATTTTGTGAATAAATTGTTGGATTTTGATTGTCTGTGAATGGGATTGAATGTAAAGATTTTAAAATAATATTTCATCTTATGATACCGTAGGTACAGAGAATTATATTTAAGAGTTTTTTTATAGGCGTAGGCGATACAATCGAAATACTAAACATTGCCGACGTTTCAGAGGGCGTTGCTGCCATGCCCTTCAACGTTGAGACGATAGAACGTTCACGATACTTTAGACAGCTGTGAGAATCTCACATGGTCTGTGCCGGGAACCTTTCCATGTCATTTGGTGTGTGACGAGACCGTCTGCTGGCCGAGCCGGCCTGCGAATAAGGTCCATTTTATTGTGGTAAGGACTGTACCTGATATCGAACTGTGTTGCGGCTCTGTTTCTGTGAACGATGGTCCGTTTGGGCGAGGGGGTGAGGATGAGGAAGGAGCAGGTGGTCATATTTAACCGGCCTTAACAAATGAAAGCCGCAGGGGGTAGTGGACCAATTGTTTCAATTTTGGGTGGAACGAATATTTGGTGCATTTGAACACGCCACGTAATCTGAGATTGAATTTGTTTACATTTCCCCTCGCAAATATTAATGGTATTTTAAGTTTGAGTAGAGCTTGGCTCTGAAGGGTTTAACTTTACAGGTTTTACAAGTGTTCCTACCAGCTGCGTTGGCGAAAGATTCAAGACTGAATTAAAAGGGGAGATTCAATTCGGGCAACGTTTGCGTTGCCTCCACGCGAAGGAAGAACACAGATTGAAGGTGTTTGAGAACACGGTGCTCGGGATGACATTTTGACCAAAGAAAGATTAAGTGAGAGAAGACTTGAAAATTTTACGACGAAGATCTTCATAACTTATTCTAATCACTAAATGTTTTTTTAAGGTAACGATCAAGGAGGAGGATGGGCGGGGCGTGTAGCACGCATGAGGGCGATGAGGAATTTTACTTGGTAAAACCTGAAGGAAGAAACCAGTCGGGAAAGCTAGGCGTAGCTGAAATAATATTATTAAAATGGATTTATTCTTCCTGAAGAAGGCATCAGAAATTTATCGACTTATATCAGCCTTATTCTTCCGATATCGTTAACGGTAAGGGAATTTGTCGCAGAACAAAGATCGTGATAACGAATTATCGTTATACTTGCCGCGTTAAACGGAGGGTCTGACATTCGCGTTGACTACGTAAGGGATGGATGATTGCTGATTTGCGTCTGCCCTGGTCTGAATATTGTTAGGACGCAAGAACATGTACACGGTATGTCTCATTCATTCATTACCTTCACTGTGTGTTTGATATTTACATGACAGTCAGGCCAGCAAAGCTGTCAGATGATTAAAAGGAACGGAAGTTTCTAGTAAAGTCCCTTTTACTTTGTCAATTTTCATCTTGGAGATCTTCGCACGGAGGATCGTGCCCGTACTTTGTGTAATCTGGGATCCGTGAACCTTATGCGGTCCTTTGACTGCCAAAAAATGTGTAATGTCTGAAAGTGCAGTGCCTTTTATCGATAGTTAGACGTAAAAACACTTACATGTTACCTCGCTCTTGAAATTACGCTGAAAATCTTGGTTGAAAATGCGATAGAAAGAAGTCATTTGGAAAAGCAAGAAGTGGATGGTATAATTGAAATAAATGTCGGGAAAGGAAAATGGTGGCCAGGAGATATCAATTACGTTGAACTGGGGTCAGAATTGAGGCCAGTGGCGGGATTTTTGGTTTTATAAGTGGTAATTTCTTGTCTCTTGAACATTTTGATTAAAGTATTCATTTACACCGAAAATTAAGTTGCGCTGTTGGACGTATTGTGAATGCAGTAAGCGCCTCTGAAACGTCTTTTATCATTTCCTACCAGACTACACGTCGCAACATCCCATAAGACAGCCATCTTTATACTCGTCGTCCTGAGAACCCGAAATCTTACGTAATTACACGTAATGTTTAATATGTTATATTATTTTGTGAATCGTAGATTAATGGTTGATAGGAACCGTGGATTTGTGGTTCGATGGTTGGGTAGGGTTTGATTGAATTACAGATGGATGGTTTTATGTTCAGACAGTGGACTAACTACGGGGTGAAAATGTTTTGATCACTGATTTAAGTACTCGGTTCTGTTCGAAAGTTCTGTGATACGGATCAATTTCTCGTTGGCCGTGAGGAGGTCTGTGGCTTAAATTCTGATCAGGGTTGGAAGTAGCCGTCACCCCACCCGCATTAAGATGTAACGAGCTTCAGGTGTGACGTGGAGCGAGCTTCACTCGAAAGCACATAAAGTCCTTTGTTTGTCCTCGGCTAACAGTTGACACACTTACTCCTGATTTACAACCGCTCCAGCATATCATGGCGGCCATGCGTCCAGACGTGACTCTCGCAGATTACGAGAAATATTCAAATGCGTGCAGTGTTTCACGAGAAAAATAGTTTCGCTGCTGCACTGAAGGTAGAACCGCCCTATAGAACGAAACTTGTGGACAGGTGTGTCCCTTAATTATTTTTTATGGAAGTCATTATTAATGCACTTCCTCGGTTGTCACCTCAGTGTCGGGATTTTAAATTCCAGCCATCTGACGTTAAAATATGGCGGGTTTATTGAAATTATTCAATGAAGATTAGTAACATGTGTACAGTTGCGTGTTTTTAGTGTGACCGGTATGAACTGAATGCGCAGTGGGTTCAATAATTTACTGGCATAGAAACATGAAACAGTAGAATAGAGGAAATATTTGCGAATTGACTAACTTTAATATTTGTATTCTTTACGGGACATTATTAATACTAACAAATTTAGGACGTTAGGATAGGTTAGGTTAGGTTAGGTGTGTATCTCGTTTGAAAAGGATGACGAATGGTTAATATTGGCGAGCCCTTGTGTACGGAGTAATGAACAGTCGGTTTATTAAAGAAATATATAGGAGATTTCTATATCAGTTGAGAGACCATGAACTTTCAAGATAAGTGTTTGCAACATGAACGTAGTTGATTAGTGTTGTAACCTGTTATTTGAAGTCTAGTTTTTAGACGGCTTAAATTTACCAGAACGAAAGGCGGTTGATATGATATTTTATTTGTGAAATAATTGTTCGCCGGATTCGCCTCCCCTTCCGTTGCTTGTTTAATGGGGATTGATTACCAGTGAGGTTTACAGTTAATGAGTCGATTTGTACCCAGTCTTCGTGACCAATGAATTTATCATTAACGTCTGTATGAAGTTCAATATTTATGACAGACCTAACTGAATTATGTTCTTTTGTTTGCAAGCCGCGTGGACCAGTGACAGGGGGAAGGTGATGGTGGGGGGGGTGAATACACCTGTTAAGAATAGCGATCGTTGGCGGCCTATTTTAAACACTGTAATGAAACGTCGGTTTCGTTATAAGCCTGAAAATTTGCTGGGTAAGTTAAACTACTGTCAGATTGCTAAGAAGGTCTCTGATGCGCTGAGTAAATTAGTTAGCAGACAAGATAAAGTACTCTGAATCTAGATTTAAATATCGCGAATTTGCCGTGAGTTTTCTCTGCTCTGTTTTAATCTTGCAAGTGACGGAGCATGTAATTAAACCCAGGGATTTTATCGTTTCGTATTAATATTCTTCTTCCAGGCACTTGGAGGTCTGGAAGAAACCTTGGCCTGCTGGCAGCCTTAAGGGACGTTGCGTCCTGTAGTCTTGTAGAAATTTTGCAGACGATTCGGAGGTGCTTACCGCCTCCATCATCAGGGAGATGGGTCAGCCAACTGGGAAATATGGGTTAAAATATAGGAACAGGTCGGACAAGGCCGGCTGAACCAGCGAGTGGGGTTCGAGGAGCAAGGGTGTCAGTGGTAGAAGGTTTGACCTCACCCTGCAGGAGGAGGGTTGGGGGTATAGGTAGAACCCTGGTAGTTAACACAAAAATACGAAATGTGGAGTGACGTTTTAAGGAAATGTAGAAGGAAAATACTGAATATTGGAGCCATATGAAGCTAAAATAATACGTGGTCAGTACGGGAAAATGGTTAGGCGTTCTTTGTTTGTTTTGTGTGACTGTCGTCGTTGGCGAAGGGTTGGGATCTGTGTATAGATGGCAGCATTTGAAGGAACTTATCATTTTGTTATTACATTCGTAGACCTTTTCTCACGTAACGTGGATCCGTGTTAAAATAGAACCGAGTATGCAAGCAATTCGGTTTGAACATCAGTGGATTGAGGGTATGGGGGGGGGGAGTTGAACCCGGGTCCTTGGCACCAAGTGAGACGCACAGTGCCAGCTGCTGCTTTCAAGTGCAGGGGGAGATAAGGGCCCTGCATCTGGTGGTACAGGGAACGTCCATTAGGAGGAGATACAGTCGCCAGAGAGGAGCGGATCCAACGATCCTCATTTCCATGCAAATGTAACACTTAGCAAATATAACATGAAAACACTGTCGTATATCTGTGATATTTTTCCTGTGTCTTAATTTATTTAACGACGCTTTCTGTGCTCGGTGCCTGGAGAGTTGGCACACTGCGGGCTTTTATGACCGATCTTTGGTTATCTTCAGAGACACAATAGAATAGCCCTGAGACTGAACGTAGCCTCCCGGGCGGTGGATACCCGAGGTTTTTATTTCGTCGCAAAGCTGAATGAGAATTTAGTGAATTTAGTGATGAGCTTTAGAATGCGTGGAGCCATACCTTTTGTGTCCCATCCCTTAAACGCACGTTGCTTATGCACAGCGACGTATTCACGTTTTACGTTCGTCGTACCTTCTCTCGACTTGTCAGGGTGTCGAACGAAGCTGCTGTGTTTGATATTAGTTATATGTAGATACCGGCGGGGCCCGAATTTTTAACTTGTGTTGGGCAAGGCCGTGGATTAGGCAACACGGAGTTTTCCTCCGTTGCATCCCAACAATTACTCCATTCACACACAGACGAAGGCAATGGCAAACCACTTCTGGATCATCTGCCAAGAACGTATATGAACAGGTCCCAGTCCGAGAAAAGGATGGAAGGATCCTGTTCATATGGACCTGTCGTCAGACAGAACACTAAATAAATAATAAAAATAAATTAGGTTATGGTCTTTTGCGTTTTAACACCCTGTAGAATCGGTAGGTGATTACGAACGTTTGATAAAAAGTAAGGCCGATAATCCCCTCCGAAACGTCGGTAGCCACCTACTAAAACGACGTATGTGCTTCCCACAACTACTGTTTCCACTTGTGTGTGTGTCGTTACAGTGGCTCCCACTTAATCGGTTTTTACACTTGATTGTCAATGTCGTAATAAAAGCCCCCCCCCGCCCCTTATAGACTGAAGTATTGAATATTTTTAATTGTATTTTTCAAAACGTCATTAGTAACGTGACGAGTAACATTTGAACTTATAAATACAATGACATAATCACAGGCTTTGGCTCAGAATTTGTCCAGTTGATTTGCGTGCATTCTGGTGTACGAAATAGTTAACAATAGCCGATCGTTATTTGTTAATGAGTCGATTGTCATGATGTCGACCTGTGGCATCATTATAAATCTCTAAATTTCATTGTCGATTGTAGTGAAACAATCGACATTCTGTATAAACATTTTGCGTGTACTGCAAACCAATAACAATTAGAAATTAGTTTTTGTAGGTAATTCGAGAAATGTAATAAGATTCAGGATATAAATGACTCTAATTAACTCTCGTTTTCATGATCCACGTCTGTCTGACATTTTTATTGCAATCTGTCGCTAGAATATACGTAATTGACGCTTTCATCGAAATGTCTGATTCCCTTGTGCGTTGAGAACAGTAATAATTAACGGTTTATGTATCCTTCTCTGAAGGTAGAACATAAATTACAAAGTACAAAGGAAAGTGGCTGGACCTGAGAGAGATTAGGTAAGTAGTGGGTGGAAAGAAGATTTTGCTTAACCACAACCATCTTGTATTACACTGCTCGCCTAGAATCGTGTGGGGAACGAAACAAAGAACGTACAGTCAGGAAGATAAAAACACGACATTTGTGAAGGATTTTGGTTGTGTAAACCTTCTGGAAAGCTTTATAGCCCAGTGGTAACTATGTATACCAACTGCATCAACAGTCAGTAACTCTTCATTTTTTTTTTTTTGTAGATTTCGTATGATTCTCGTTGTAAACAGCGATTATTTCCTTAAACAGCGTTAACCAGTCGATCTTTGTAATGGTGAAGTGTAGTGTTTTCTTCGCGGTACGGACTGAATTCTTAAATGTAATTTAGACGAACTATGATTCTCACTGTAAACAGCGATTATTTCCTTAAACAGCGTTAACCAGTCGATCTTTGTAATGGTGAAGTGTAGTGTTTTCTTCGCGGTACGGACTGAATTCTTAAATGTAATTTAGACGAACTATGATTCTCACTGTAAACAGCGATTATTTCCTTAAACAGCGTTAACCAGTCGATCTTTGTAATGGTGAAGTGTAGTGTTTTCTTCGCGGTACGGACTGAATTCTTAAATGTAATTTAGACGAACTATGATTCTCACTGTAAACAGCGATTATTTCCTTAAACAGCGTTAACCAGTCGATCTTTGTAATGGTGAAGTGTAGTGTTTTCTTCGCGGTACGGACTGAATTCTTAAAATATTTTTTAGACGAGATTTGCCTTTAACTTTACGGTATTGTAACACAGTGTATACATGTCCTGATATGAACCCATGATCTGTAGATTCTTCTCGTTTTATGGCTTGTCGCTCCCTTCATCAGAACTTTCTGTTCTGTGAGGAACAGAACTCCCCCAAAAATATGAGGGGGATGCTAGGTCGATGCGTGGTAACTGCACCCTCTCCTCACTCAAGCATTTATTACATATCTGTGTGGGTCTCAATTCTGCGTACGCAAAATTCCATTGTAAATATTTCACATAAACAACCGCAACGTTCCAACAGCTTATGATGCAACCCCACATACACAGACATATATCGGGTAGTCTAGATGAAGGCGTTACTTCGCTCCTGCCTTTCATAATATAACGCTGAGTTTGCTTGCAGTAAATATTGAATAGAGTTTGAAAAATAGGAAACAATTTGTTTCGTTTAACTTTAACGTCGATACAAGCTTTATAATTCTACACGAGCACTGTTAACTGATATACCTATGACAGTAACAAATTTAACTCCATGGACAAAAATCCTTCTGGAGAATATTCAGTCTTTTATAGAAGACAGTTTCTCATTACCGCGTCCATAACAATCCGCCGTTGGATTTTGTCCAGAGTCGTTAAATATACTCCAATTTTTCATAGCATATTTCTTTAATACATTTTAATATTATCCTTCCATCTATGCTCAAGTCTCACAAGTTGTATGTTTTTCTGAGGATTTCCCGACTAAAGTTGTTTGAGTATTTCTCATGAGTTTTAAGTCTTCTGTTTGTCCCGATTATTAATATTTTTATTTTATATTGTTTAAATCTTGTCCGTATAATCACAATAAATTCTTATTAAATATTAAATTATTACAATAATTAACATTTAAAATATTAAATGATGTTCTTTATCGAAATATTCGATGATGGTCTAATGTAAAATCGAATATTTCGATAAAGAATATCATTTAATATTTTAAATGTTAATTATTGTAATATTTTAATATTTAATAAGAATTTATTGATTAGGCGGACAAGATTTAAACAATATATATTTATTATATCACAATATGACGCAACTTTACCATCTCATTTTTATTTTGTTATAAATTTCTACCAGACACGGCGTTACAACCCAGAAGACAGCCATCTTCATGAAGATGCTTGTTTTGTGATTTATATACTTTTTTCCTTGCAATTTTACCTTTTGCAAATGAAAGACAAAACACGACGGGGTGGGGAGCGAAGTGCCCTTTTTGCACCAGGTGGCATGGCGAATGGGTGCAGAGGACAGTGAGCCAATTATTACTTCAAAGCTGTCCCTGCCAGCGTCTTCCTCGTGCTCGCGATGAAATTGCGGTTAAAGTCAGAGACTGAAAGAACCACCAAAAAAATTCACTTCTCTCCTTCTTCTGTCTGAAAGGTTTTTCCAGGGAAAGAATGTACAGTTTTCCGACGCAACAAAGCCTTGGGGGTGGGGTGTGTTCTTTGATGTCGTCCAGACGGACATGAAGAGGGACATATATATATTAGGGGTAAAAACAGAAATTCCAGATCGCCCGGAAGAAGGAATGGCGTGTCATCACTTTGATAAGATTTGGTGTTTTCTCTGGAACACAGTTTTTTTCCCCTTTCTAAATCAACATGCCACTTATCTTTCAACCGTTCTGTCCTTTGTCATTTAAGACAAGACGAACGCCAAACCTAACCCACACAGCAAGTAAGTGTCTCTCTAAACACAGTAAAGTAGCGATCTAGTGTCACAGTCATAGGAATGTGTCAAAATTCAGAAGTTTGTGACACTGTTGCGCATTGTCCATCATCTGAGTTGTCTTTAACCCTTTGAAGCCGAAGATCGTCTGAATATTATTTATGAATTCAGTCCGTACCGCGAAGAAAACACTACACCTCACCATTACGAAAATCAGCTGGTTAACCCTTTGAAGCCGAAGCTCGTCTGAATATTATTTACGAATCCAGACCGTACCGCGAAGAAAACACTTCACTTAACCATTAGAAGTCGAATCAGGCGGTACCACATAAGATTTAACATCCCGGTCAAAGCCTTAATTTATAACGAGCTGTTCGATATGTTCATGTATTAGAAAATCCAGTTTTCTCTGTATTTCTTTATCTGTCCGGAGATACGGAGGCAAGGCTAACATACGTTTGTTTCCCACGCTAAGGTCAACAAGATAACACGACAAAGAGACACAGACATCTCTGTACTGATTGCAAATTGAACCCGTGATGTGGGCTTACCCACGGCTGATATAACTACTGGGATCGGCCCTCGAAACACTTACAAAGAAACAAGCCTTGTTAAGTTTGCAAAGCATTTCATGAACTGAAAACTGTAGCAGAGGGAAATATAAAGTGACTTTTTATTTAGGATTCACCGTGTAACAGTTTCATTGTAGTAAACCTGTAAATGTATATCACGTTTTGGAACACCCAGTAATTTAAGCTCCCTCTCGCCTCAAGAGGAGATGTAGGAGGATTTTATATACATTTGGATGATCACAGAGAACGTCTACGTAATAGACCAAATTTCCATAATAGTCTTAGGCATCTTTCTTTTATCGTCCGGGGATGTCGTGTTTAAGGGTTACGCGATATCATGAAGGGGGATGTAGTTGTTTATGAAACATGTATGTTCTGTTGCCGAGTCAGAGGTCGCCCATGTCCTAACCTCCGCTGGCTGTTGGTACACAAAGTGTCTCCGCCTGCCTGTAAATATACAGCGACGTTTAAATGATCTGTCGAGGATTGAAATTCGTAATTGACGAAATGAAAAGGGAATAGATAATGAAGGACAGAAACGAATGAAAGAATAAATTAACTATAAAACAGAATATTGCTGTCTTCTGTGTCGTAGTACCATGTAGACTTTAACCGACATTTCAGAGATCCCTGCTGCCTCCGTCATCAGAGCGATCTCTCAGAATCTCAGGATACAAAAGCCTCTGTATCCGTCTTAGTGGCAACCTGAAATCTCACCAGGATGTAGCGATTTAATAATGGAAGTCGGTGTGAGAAATTTAAGGTGCGTTTTGCCAGATCCTTTAAAATCTCTGCTCGCGCTTTGTTCTCATGGCTGCAAGGATGAAAGTATCAGGGCGCGTCGGAGAGAGAGGCCGTCGTCTCCCTGGTGACGGGTTTATCTGTCCAAGTCCCTGCGAAGACACTTGTTCTGTCTCGCATTATGACAGGTCATTAATGCCATGAGGGCGGTCTCGCCCCATCCCAGGGGAGGGGGCGAGCCACCCCACTGTGACTGACACCACTGTTATCATCGGGCGGATCCAGCCACTTGCAACGTCAGCTAATAAGTCTCCAGGACGTTACAGGCTGCTCCAAGCCAACGAGTATTTCAAAATAAATGTTACATCAATGATAGCTGATGTGAGTGACGGACGGCAGCTGTCTGTAGACCTACGGCTGTAGAGGCTAGCCACTTTATGCGTCAGCGAAAGTGTCCACAGAAAGTTACGCAGTGGTCCCACTTCGGCGCTCTTTAAGGGTTTTCTTGTTAAGGTTAGGTTAACAGGGATCCCAATGAATGTGAAATACCTGAAACATCTTTTATTGCTAGACGAAGTGCTTCTTTGAGTTGCATTACTTACAAATTCTTTGTTATCATTAACTTAGGCTAATGATAAAGGATGTACAAAGTTGAGAGTTAGTTAAATAACTTTTATTATTACAACCATTCCTCATATTTACTCCATGGAGCAGAGCCCTTACTGAGAAGTAAACAATATATCAGATGGCCAAGAAACTGCCTAAGTAACTAACTAGATGGGTTAGGGAACCCGAAGGTTCATCACCGAATTAACCAAAGCCCTCCACCGGACCCTGTCCTTGGCCAACAAAATCCAGTCTCCTTCAACTCCTATCTCCCATAGATCCCGCCTGAGATTATCCTCCCATCTACGTCTAGGTCTCCCCAGAGGTCTCTTCCCCTCAGGCTTCCCAACTAATACCCGGTGCACACCTCTTGTCCCATCCACGCGCGCTACATGCCCAGCCCATCTCATTCTTCTCGACTTAATCACCCTGATAATATTGGGGGAGGAGTACAGATTTTTAAGCTCATCATTACGCAGTGCGCAGACCCTGTAAATGGCAGTTTACGAATTACGTCGACACAAACTCTAGAAATTTCCTGATCAGTTAAATATCAAGTCATGAAAGGCCACGGGATTAGTTCGGTATCATTTTTGAAACATGAAATGCTGTACAAAATACTGTGAACGGCAGATTCAGAGTAGGAAACGTTCCCAACCGAAACTGGCACACACGTAAAATGTTCGCCTACGTCGTTCTCTGTCGTACATTTATATTAATTTAATTACTGTTTGTATTGCCTTCGCAAATACACAGGGACACGCGAATTTGCGGTACCAAGAGAATTACATTGGGATTGGTACGCCTGATTTCTGTTGTCAGTGACCTCCGTAACAATGCCGTATTGTGGACGTGTGAGAGAAACTGCTTGGAGCCCGCATTGGTAGGACGGTACATAATGGCGCACCAGGACTCCTCGTAACGTCAAGGAGAGTCAACTAGTCCGCGTTGTCGTGGCTGCGTTCGTAAAATACGAGTAGCTGATAAGAGGACTCTAGAACCTTACAGAAAAATTATGAGATTTGTATCGTTCATGAGTTATCATTTATGTATGGAGGTGGATGTACAGTCCGGTGGATATTGACCCACGTTTCAGACGAACCTTCTGCGTCCATCATTAGGGTGAAAGCTCTTTTGGACGCCAATCAACACGGCCGAGCATACCAGAACACAGCCCTCATCGCCTTGAGAACCTCAGATATCGCTTACTGTAAATAAATTGATTAAACTTTTTGTTGTGATGAGTAGATGTGAACGGATTGGGGGGGGGGTGTAAAAACAGCGGTGAAGAGTATATTTGGAAACAAGAGACTGGAGACAATTACGCAACGAGGAACTTCATAATGTACACTTTTTATCAAATGCTATTACGGCGAGCATATCATATGATGAGATGAAAAGGACGTGTAGCACGCATGAGGTAATGCGAAAAATCTAAAGGGAAAAAGAGTACTCGTGATACCTCATCGTAGGATAATATTAAAATGGATCAGCTGAGCGACTGCCAAGAACCCTGTTCACAGGCGATAACAATTAAACCTAGCAGTGAGTTCTCCCAGTAATTTATCCTCTCTCTCTGCCTTCCGCTTACTTACACTCGTTCCTCAAGTCTTCCTTTATTTTTTTCGTTTCTAAGGTCCTCTTTTCTCTCTCCTTTATCATATCCTCCTCTCTCTGCTTCGCCCTTCTACCCGGGAGCCGCAAATGCGTCCTTTTCCTTCGAAGGAGTAAATAATAATTTGGTTTCCCTGGCAACTGAACTCTTATGCCAGATGACCGTGTTCGTGATCCTCGCTGAGCTCAACAAATGGACTTCGACGATTAGCTCCGAGGTGACCGGTGATCGTACGACTGTCACGTGATACAATTTAGATATTTGTTTCGATGCTGATCGATGTTGGATCCTTGAATAACACCAGTGGCTCTGAATTTGTTAGTAGAACGTGGTACATTCAGACGCCGTTCAGAAAATCTTGAATCGAAATGCAGTTTATTTATAATAGCAAATTCAAATATACCATAATTTCAAATCTATGTACCATGTTTTGTCATTTTCTGTTCAGTTTAAACCATAAACTGCTTCCGGAAACGATAATAATTTCCTGTTTCTGGTGTTTGAAACTTCTATCCGGGATATTTACAAATACACTGTTTAGGAATTAGGACTTAGTCCAATTTTCTTCTGACAGACCGAAATTTACGTATTGGAGGATAAATGGTCCCGGATCAATGCGGTTAACAATTCATACCACCGGAGCCAGCTCAGTTGCACACAAGCCTGAAACAAATTGCAATGATAGACGTTCTCAGTGTTGTGATATAGATCTGTTTTGCACGGAATCATAAGTTGAACTCTGAATTATTGTTAAGTAGAAAGAGGGGGAATGGGGTACTGTGTGCCCTGGTTGACAATGGACCCCCCCCCCATACAGCAGCACTGCTTTTATTTCCAAATGCCTATTGTCTTAATGTCGCTCCAACATGGCGTTGTGCTGCCTGAACAATAAAGAGTTTTAATGGCAGGGACAGGGGTGGTACTCTTGGCACACTCGGTGTTAGCCTTACTTCCCAGCCAAGACCCTTTGGAAGACCTAAGTAGAGATGATAGGATAATATTAAAATTTATGTTAAAGAGAGTGAGGTTGATTGGTGTTCTTTTTAACACTGTAGTCAGCCGTCCCACGGTGGTCTAGCGGTTAGAACGCTGGCCTTGTAATCCTGGGGTCTCGGGTTCGATTCCCGGCGGTGCCCGAATTTATGAAATGGCAAACACCTTCTGGATCATCTGCCAAGAACGTATATGAACAGGTCCCAGTCCGAGAAAAGGATGGAAGGATCCTGTTCATATGGACCTGTCGTCAGACAGAACACTAAATAATAATAATAAAAGTCAGCCGTCAGATTTACAAAAGGTTGGTAAATTCTTTTCTACCTGAGTAACTTATAACTTCCCAAGACGGTCTTCGCCCTTTGCAGCCACCGTGACGTGACGAAGTTGTGGGTAGTTTTAATAACGTCAGTCTGCACCCCAACTGAGCCTTAAGTCACTTGCATGCTGGAAATTTCCCTTTCCTTACGACGAACTTGAATTCAAAGTTATCTGCTCGCATGTCTTTTGTTAATAGCTATGGTCAAATCGAAGCCACCATCAGCCGCTAAGCGTACTATTAAACACGGCCGCACATAAGTAATCACGTGGTTTACACGTCATGAGGTATGAAAGGGCCTTTCCTTTCATTCATGGGGTTGAAACGGTGAGTAATTATTACCAGCCTTTCATCGTCTCAGTTACATGTTTTCGGAAACAGCACATATACACATTTATATCAGTTGACGTATGTAGGCCTATCATCCGTACTACAAAATAGTTAAATACTGAATCGGTTTTTTTTTACACAGGTAATCACACAAAAATTATCAGTTACCGTCATGATTGGGGGTTGACATGTCAACGACATGAAATTTTGATGTTATAACGGCGGTATTTTAGTTTGTAACCCCGTACGGACCTGTATTCTGATATCAGCCCTGAAAATGGTAGCATTGTGTTTATCCGAAACGTTCGTATCTTCGTACAAGTCCGTAAGACTTGGCGACATACGTCGGAATTTTTGTTGTCTTGTGAACACGGTAATGAATCTTTGGGTTTTTATTAAATGCGTGGAATATTTTGACATCTGAGCGACTGTCAGCTTCTCAAGAAGGTCTTTCTCCGTTGGACGGTAGTCTGAGGTTTTCAGTCAGGTGGATAAAGGAGAATGCATACTGCAGGCAGAAGGAAGCACCATTGATTGTAGATGTTGGGTTAGGAGAGGCTGTGTAAGGCCATGGCAGAAGTAATTCCATCTGCCAGACCCTCGAAGCACGCAGCTTTCGTCTGGTTTCAATCAGAACTGCGCGCAGGGAAAAAACAAAAACAAAATTTCTCTCAGTTTTGGTGGTCTGCAGTCTGGCACAGCCACCGTTTCATGCTCCTTCTCTGTGACGTAGAGAAATTGGAAGGCGAAATCAATTTCTGAGTCTGAAACCACTGCGTCTCGTTCCAGACCGGCAATCTCATATACAGGGTTCGTATCCCAGCATTGATTATTCATGGATCTTACCATTCCAGGCAGAGGTCTTATTTATTGTAGAGGGGCGTGTGGAAATGTGTGTACACAAACTGAAGTGATGTATATCGAATGACGGAATGAACGTTCTACATACACGTCACAAGTGAATTTATAGGACAGCTTAGAAATTATCAGCTTCATAGGAAAGGCTTTCTATAGGCCTGCATGTTGAGAGTCTGTTACGTAGTCTAGCTTCGGCTTCAAAGGGTTAAGCACTTCTTTTGTTAAATAGTTTAAAACTTGGTTATTTAGTCAGCAAGTTCGTCTGTTAGCATTTTACTAGGGATCTTACGTAGTTCACTTCACGGCACTTCACCATTAGAAATATCGACTGGTTAACTCTGGTTAAGAAAATATTCGCTGTTTACAGTGAGAATCATAGTTCGTCTAAATTATATTTAAGAATTCAGTCCGTACCGCGAAGAAAACACAACACTTCACCATTACAAATATCGACTGGTTAACTCTGGTTAAGAAAATATTCGCTGTTTACAGTGAGAATCTTATGTAACACATATAAATATGAGTTACTGATTGTCGGAGAAGATGGTACGTATAGTTACCATTGGGCTTCGATGTTTTACTTGAGTACGCACGTGTTAATAAATAATGTAGGCTATTTTGTCTTCGTTCTCAGACAACAGACCTTTAGTCTGTTTTTATATGTTGGTTATCCCTGGCAAAGGGAACAGTTAAAATCGTTTAATCTATTTACAATCTTTGTTGCATCATCCTTTGTATAAAAAGTCAAGTACTGTTCAAACATTTGAAATTATTATAGGCGTTTTTCAAAGAGCAAAAGTCAATTACTTATACCCTTATTGCGCGAAGATATTCGCACGTGACTACGCGTATGAATCGCTGGCCTCTGCACGTGTATTGCGTGGCAATGAGCGTTAAGTGTCGTAATCAACGTTCATGGTAGCACGTGGGGGGAGGGAGGGGGGGGGTACATTTTTTAATGATAAAATCTTAACTTATTTTTACAAAGCTGCCCTCGATATTCGCCTGCAAAATAGTGCCCTTTGTATTTACACCGTAGAAGAAAGAATTGGAGGGGAATTTGCACGTGAAGGCGCTTATGAATTTGTTTCATGAACAGGGCTTAACGACCATAAAGCATCATTCATACATACGTACGTAAACACTCAGTTGTGTTTAGTGCATTTTATGCGTCGGGAATCATTTGCGGGAGATTTCAAACTCTCTTGCATGGGGGGAGAGAAATGTGAGGGAATTTTCTGTCACGATGTTTGTAGCACTGCGGTGATTATCTTGTTATGCTGGTTGGGAGGTTCACATTTTCACCGCAAAATGAGACACCGCGCTTCATACTCGTAAGAAGCGGGTAATTGTTCTTACTGTCGCAGAATAATATATGAGTCGTTAAACAACAGATTGACTAACACCATGGTTCGCATTCTCTTTAGCTCTAGATAAGGTTCAGCTGATGATGAACTACTTGCCGTAAAGTTCGTAACCATTCACACAAAATCTTGTTCCTGGGCTCATGATAGAGTGGAGACCAGTTCTCGTCCCCAGAACATTTTTCTGTTTTGTAAATTTTAAAACGTTCGTCTCGTCGACGGTTTAAAGCCGTGTGGAACATACTGCCTTTATCTTCAGTACCTCCGTACAGGTCCACACGGTGTTATAACCCAGAAGACCAATATCGTGCATGAAATCTTTGATTTGTCTCTAAAGCAGTTTTTGTTTCCTTATACCACGAGTTTTCAGATGAAAATGAGAAACTGAGATGCTGGACAGCAAAAATTCTGTTCTTCTCGAAACCTGTCCATTTACTAGGCAAATGTTGGTTAGTAATCATTTTATAAAATAATTTTGTATTGTGTGTTAACTGTTGCCATGGTAATGATTTAGAGCAGTGGTATTCAACCTGGGGTACGTGAAATTTAAAAAAAAAAATTATTTTATGATAAACACTGAATAATCAGTAATGTAATTTATTTAATTTATTTTAGATGTAGATTATATACTATGTATAACTTTGAATTATATACCAACTTTGGGGGTACAAAGTTGAAGAGAAATTATATCTGGGGGTACGCGAACAAAAAAGGTTGAATATCACTGATATAGAGGGTATTTTGGGTTTAGTGCTTTAGATTTCTCGTCATTCTTGACGGGTAATTGTCTTAGATATTTTCATATTTCTGTTCAAATATTCAAATAATGAGTGTAGATTACAGCTTGGGCCACCTCCTGCCACGCCAACTCTGAAAAATATGTCTTGTTTTCATCTGACATCCCCTGTTTTACAAACGTTGTGATGTTGGAACGTGAAGACCGCGTAGGTAACCCGCGGAGAGCATGGGTTATGACGTGTAGGGGAGGGGAGGGGGGGGATGAGGGAACAATTACAAATAGCCTGAGGGAGGAACAGGTTGGGAGCTTGCATTTTCCTCCGAACATGACACTGACGAGTTTCCGTGGATCTTAGAGGCGAGGCGCTAATACTTTGTCTGACAGACAGATGGCAGGCTGGCTCCTTCCTTAAATTCCTTGTCCTTCTGTTTTGAGTTCTTCTCGTTAAGCTTTTTTCCTCTAATTTCATTTCGTGTAGTGCCAATGCGATTCTGTGACAATACGTCTTTGCTTACGACAGTGAATATTTTCTGCTGTGAGCAGTTTCCACGAAAGGTTTTGCCAGCTTCGGGCAGACACATAATGTGTCAACTAATTAAACAGTGCCGTCGATTGTGGTCGTCGGTCACTTAAGTAGGTGTACGTAATCGGATGATCGCGGCCACGTGTCGGAGATAGGGGCCCTTCTCGCGTGAAGCAGCACTAGAATTGAGATTGTTCTCTCAGTTGACCTCCGTATTGGTTCTGCCGAATTCATTAAGGTCATGTGCGGTCAGCCGTCGAGTAATACAATTGAGATCGATCGATCGATCGATTGATTGATTTTACCTGAGTCAGATCGAGAGAGATTGGTACCACCGGTTCGTTTTATTACTGCACTCCGTCACCCGCGTCTTCAGAGCTTTGAAGTTTTAGAAACACATTTAAAAGACTGACGTATTCAGTATAATGTACCCAATTCGCGCAAATATACCATTTACGTTTACATTCAGCAACTCTGCGTTTTACTCGCAGAGTGTATTTATATGTTTTCATATGACAATCAGAATAAACTGCGATTATTTCCTTAAACACGATTAACAAATTGATCGCTGTCATGGAGACGCGTTTGTGTTCTGTTTGAGACAGAAATTGAACATTTGCTGGTTAGACAAACTTGTTGGCGAGACGGAGGTGGGAAAAATTAATAAATTGTGTACTCGATTAGATTTGCCAAGATAATCTAGTAATTATTTTTACCGTTCGACACACATAAGGTCCATTCCCGTCAATTTTTGCGGGCCACAATACTTTAGTAAATAAATAACATTTAACCTCGTATTTTCACGACATTGGACTTACTAGCTGTGCAGTTGATACATTGTCGTTCAATAATCAATCTTTAGTTTCATATACTTTACAGGCTCCAGGCTTAAGCTGATGTATCATCTCTGTCCTAGTTAAAATTTAAAAGCGATTTAACCAAATGATGTTGCCAATGACTTCGAGAGATGTCACAAACCCTCTGAGCTTCGAAGTGATGTCCCTAGTTGCAACATAAGACCTCCTCAGGGACATGAGGATTAAGATAGCAGAGTGCTTGCCTCAGTCCCTAGGGTCAGTATATCAGCAGAGACAAGCTACGGAGAAGAATGACGTATGTCTACACGTGGGTATTGGTAACTTCAACTGAGAGATTATGGCAGTTACCAGCTCGAGCGTCAGCAGAATGCTTAGAGGATGAACGGAATACGCGACTAGTTACTGTGACAAGGTGAAGATTGAGGGAGCTGCCTGCCACTTGGAATTGATCGCAGACAGATGTCTCTGCGTGCAGACTGGCTCTGATGTATGGATAAGGGTTAACCACTTCGCTATGCAAGTTTTGACGAAGCCGTGATGAAAACCTTTATCTCAGGTGTTACTTCTGGGGGGGATGCAAGTCATTCAGTAGAGTCCGTGGCGAGTTAAGCATCATCTGTGTTCATCCTTACTGAACCATTGGTCGTAGTAACATTTTTATCGTAATTTTAGTAAGCGTTATAACTGAATTTCCGTTCTGAAACTGTGAAATATCTTGATAACATTTGAGATTAAAGTCAGATGTCTTATTCGCGAAGCAACGTCGCTTCGTTTTAAGATCAAGTCGTTCTGTGTAAAAAAAAAAAATTCGTTTATGATCAGGGAAAGAAAGGAGAAGTACTTGAAATATAATGGCTTCCTGCAAAAATATAATAAGGCATTCTCGCAACTCCAATGTAGATTTTCGACATTACCAGTGAAGTGTCCACTTAGCACACAACTTCCATCAGCTAATGTAAGACAGGTAGGCCTAATTCTTTCTGTACTCTAACCTCGGCTTCGTTTCATGTCTCTCTCCGTATTTCCTTATTTCTTACTTATTTTTATTTTTTTTTCAAGACACGAGAGGTAAAATTATAGTAATGTCACTTAATAATCGCTCAAAAACTCGGAAGCACAAATTTCGTTGTTGGGGGATATTTAGATAGCATTAATAACAGGATGTTTATGTATTTTGAACGGGAAGTAATTGGGAAGGAGTTGCCATGAACTGCCATTCACCTTCAGGGACTGCGGAAACTACAAATTTCCGATCGTCCAAACAAGATTCGAACCACACACTTCTCGTGTGTGACGTTTGAAAACCGCTTTTGATGTCGTAAAGTGGTCAGCTTTAATGAAACCAAAGTTCTGAAGATTTACGACATGAATACGGAAGGAAGGGTCTTAATCCTTGTAATCGGAGCAGGTCCTGAGCCTTGATGAAGAGTTTCAAAGCTGTCGTCATGGAAACGGTTACTTTGCTTGTGTTGTGACGTGTGTTCAGGAAACAGGCGTTAAGATAACTTGAGAAGAGGCTAAGGAAACCGAATTAGAGACGGCCTAGGAAATATAAAAAAAAAAACTTATAAGAAGAGTAGCTAACAGTTGATAAAACGTTGTGTACAGAATTCGTCGGTATCACAGTTGAAATCCAACATGACCTGTTTAATGATTAAAAAGTTTTATGGTGTTCCCCTGCATACGGAGGAAAACTTTGTTTGGACAGAATAGTTTGAGCAGTGGTACCACCTCAACGCATAGTGTCGTGATGTACTCAACGTTTATTGGCTGTCTGTACGACAGCGTCGTGACACAGATTGCCTATCTGAACCCTGTTTTTTTTTTTTAAATCTTTCCTGAACTTTGCATTTGCGCCTGGAACGCGTTTGTGACGTCTCTCAGATGTCATTAACGACGCTCGGCACACCATGTTACGACTTTTATCAATGACGCTGTATCAACATTTGGCGTTTTTTTTTACTGGCGGATTGTATGCTGGGAAGATTGTGTATCTACAGTTCGCTCTTTTTTAAATTTACATCAATTTCTTCGTGTCCTTATGAATATTTATAAAGTTCTTTTTGCAGTAAAAACGATGCTACGTTAAAACGTTCTTTGGCCTTTGACTTCTTAGATCTGTGAGACATTTTTTCGATGTATTTCTTATCCATCCTGTATCAAACGTAAGAAGACACCTTTATCACTGGGTTATAAAACTTTCTTATGGACGTAACCATTTAGGAGGGGGAGCCTGAACATAGTCTGTGATTACCTTCTTGTAATTTTAAGTGTTTTTAAGCTTAGTCTGATTGAATAGCATTTAGAAATATTAATATGTTTCCCTTACGGAGATTGCACGATATATCTCAGATAGGGTCAGCTGCATTCGGTTCATAAACCCATTGGGTTCTCAGTGTGTTCTGTAAGCAATGGGGGTTCCCCCCCCCTCGTGCTTTAGTATTTACCAATATTAAATTACTGTCAACAAGTTGAGAGCTATCACTTAACATAACATTGTTAGGTTAAGGGTCTACTTAAAGCGTAATTAACCTCTAATGCGATGAGACTGCGTTCGTCTTCACATGATATGAGACCGAACTCCTCATGGGGTTTTCATCAATTCCCACCCACATTTTGAACACCTCAGTTATATTCGCTGTAACTGTTACAACTTAGGGAATTTACAAACCGAAGTGAATTTGTTCCATCCTAGGAGTCCGAAGATGGTCGTCTTCTGGGTTCTAAAGGTGTGTAGTGCGGTAGACGTTTACCGACGTTCCAGAGGTCGTTGGTGCTTCAATCATCAGGGCGGGTCCTCAGAAACGTCGGTAAACGTCTACCTCAGTATACAGTGCTACATTCTAGAAGAGAGTCATCTTATTATTCGCCACCATGAGAACCCGAAATTTAACCTTGTGTGAAACACGTGACGTTCAGGGAAATTTAAAGGTACACTTTTCTTAATGTTGTTTTGTCGAAGTAAATCGACTGCCCGAACTACTTTCTTTCATATCCTGACCACACAGTTGTGCTTGTTAGAACAATTTCTTATCAAATCACGCATTTCAGAAATTCATTTTGTAGGCGTTACCAATTTTAGTGTTAATTTGTTGCCATATTTTGGAATAAACTGAACACATGTCACGAGATCAAAGATGGCGTTGTTGATGGTAACATTCGAAGTGGATATGTACTTAGCTTGCAAGCTATATATGTTGCAAAATCTCGACCTCATTACTCTAATGAATTCTTTGATTTTGGCGACTGTTTTCAGCGGGGCAGAATTACGTCGTAAAGCGATGTGTTTCCTTATCCTTAAATATTTTTTTGTTTCGTTCCAGGTAAGAGTAGCCGAGATTCTGCTCAAGAAGCAGTGAGACTGAGTATGTGTTCTGTGTCTTAATTACGCGTTGCTGAGAAACATGGCAGGCCGCGTTATAATTGAAGTTGCCTTGATGTATTTGGATGCCCTACTCTGAGGCTCGCACACACACACAGGGTCTTTGAAGAACCTCCCGGAGGACTGACGGAAGCTGTGAGTACAGAATGTAAAAATTGTGTTGAGGTTTGCACTCCCAAGTTTTAACTTTGATGTCCCTGCTCGCTGTGGAGGAGTTTTACTCAAGTGACCTTTGACTTCTGAAGGTTAATTACGGACTTACTTAACAAGTAGCTGCATAGTTTGTTAACGTCTGACTTTTTAATCGTGGCCGTTTATATGCGTGTGTGATTCTTCTGTCTAAACTAAGAACTTAGAAGAAAAATGTTGATTCGTTGATAAAGTTATGAGAAAGTGGCAGTTTAAGCTGATAGTATACATATTTACCATTGATTTTTTAAGGGATTAATTAAGTAAGTCATGCACGATTTTTATTTTTGAAATGAATTGCTTAGTACAAAATACCAAATTCAGCCAGTTGTAAAGTTTGGGCGCAGTGTGATACTTTATATATATATAACTTCATAAAGTGTCTCTTAGAACTTGGCTCTCCTCCTCTCATTCGAAAGTGTCTCTTAGAACTTGGCTCTCCTTTTCTCATTCATATAAATCGATTTAGAATTTCAAACCTAAATGGAAATTAATCCTTTCCGAAAATAAATTTCGGTCCCAAAATTTGCATAATACCGCCGATGTGACTGTTAGTGATGAGCACATCAGATGTGAAGGGGAATTGAGGGGTGGATTAGTATTCCAGCCTCGCTGAAATCTATTACCACGCCCTAATCTCGGAGACATTCTCCCCGGTTGCGAATTGCTCACTTCATTTGTTAATCCCATTCATATTTATTCCTGTGAATGTGGAGTGAATCACGGTTATCAAAATCCGAATTATAACTAACTCAGCGGAGCCGAGTGCCTCAGAAGCTGATAGTCGCTGGGCTAGGCGCATCTTTCATGGAACATGGAGGTTCTTACCGTGTTCACAAGACTTCGCCACTGACACATTTGTCGATTTAGTTCTATTTTTTTTATTATACAGAGTGACAGAATGTTCGAAGTTACGCGGGCCGTACAAAGATATCGACGGGCCCTTGTTTAACTCCCTTTTATGAGTTTAACTGTACAGACATTTCGGATCTTAAGAAACAGGGTTTAAGGATATTGATCAGATTAATCTCGAAGATGGCTGTCTCCTGGGTTGGAGAGACATGTAGTCTAGTAAATGTGTACAAACGTTTCAGAGATCTTTGCTGCCTCCATCATCAGGGCGCTACTACCCAGAAGACAGCCATCTTCGGACTCACCGCCTTGAGAACCTCAAATCCTACATAGATTAATCTCGATTCCCTTCGGATGTGACCAGCAAAATCCTTAGCAAGTGTGTGTTTCTTTAATTAGATAATCTTTTGAACACACGCAGTTGAACATTGTCACGTGGATTAGATGTCTGTATCGCCTTGCGATTATTCCAACACGTAAAATTTATAGATGGATTTGGAACGGACCAAACGTGATTCATAACAGCGGAATGATTCATAAAGTTGCCGGCAGGTACTGCCTGCCGATCGATGACGTGAAACAAACGAGCATCGAATCCATCACTATGGAAACTTGAATAGAAATCAAGTGAACATTTGTATGTTGCAACCATCTGTTTGATCCTCACGGACTGTCAATATTACATGCTGCGACCTGGAAAATATCCACGATTCGTGTGGCTTCTGGTTGCTTGTTACTCGGTTACCTGATTGGTTCAGTAATTAATTTGGTTACTAATTTTTCTTTAGGGTCGTTTAGCCAGAAAGGGGACCGCCTTTGGCGTAAGCCTCGACTCTCTGGCTAACAACTCGTTTTATCTGATCTATTCTACTGATTTCCAGTGTACGCAGTTATCACAGAACCGCGAAGGTAACTCAAGATTACATTTTACTTTTCGTTTTTTTCCCCCCAAAAGTGTTATCCAGGCTGACAGATTGAACACAGTTAACATGACTGCTCGGCCCCTGGACATCGCCGTTGTTGCCAGGGCTCTACCTCTATCGCGTGTCGTCACAAACTTTTTCAATTTTACAGCTCCGAGTTCCAACATGTTCTCTGCACTGCGTTGCCAGAATTTCCTCATTACGTTTGTGTTCCTTTGTTTTGAGGCCAATAGTGTCTCTGGTGGGTTAAAAGGCTGCAATGAATTGTGTATTCGGGTAGAGAAGTAGTAGTTTTTTGCGTGTTTTAGCCTGGTTTCGTGATGAAAGGAAGGAATCCAGTTCAGCACAGTAAGATATTTGTCAATATATCCGCTACACCCTCACCTTTTGATATCTTTGACAGACTTCGTCATAATTTGACACGAATGCATTTCCGTGTCTCGTTCTCTGTCTGAGTCCTGGTGCCATGCTCGTATCTCTTCTCCAGAATACAGTCCGAATGTTTAATTGCGTGTATTTTATTAAATTTACTTACGAGTTCTTCATTATCCGACATTAAAATAAGCCAACTAAATTTTATCTAATATTTTGTGTTTTCTGAAACATTGGCCATCGTCTTAAGGGAAGAATGTAGTCTAATTCTGCTCGTAGATTGACGTGAGGTTGAGAACAATCTGAAGACGAGAATATTTGAAAGCAAAGGAGAAGTGGAGAATATTACATAATAAGGAGGTTTAAATTTTTAATCTTAACCAAATGAATAGATAATGTTGAGATCGTTAGGACATCAGCTCGCATTTGGAAGTGCATAAAATACTTCAACCGAATTTTGGAGACCTGGGCTTAGATGGAGGTATAATATTAAAAAGATTTTTTGGAAATGTTGTGTGAGGGACTGGACTTGATTTTTATTAGTCAAGTGCTGTGTTTTGAACGCGATGATGAATTTCGTGACCGGCTGAGTCACTACTGGTCTGACATTAGTCCTCTGCTCCGTGCAGCGACTTATGTCAGTGAATGCACACATTTTTTCCCCACAATAACCTAAATTTATTTTGTGAAGAAATTAAGGATATTTCAATGCAAATAGCCGTGTTGACGCCCCTCTATGGACCAGAATCTGTGACTCCAAACATTCCTCAGTCCACAGAAGGAAAAGGAGTGGGGAAAAACGAGATTTTCTCAAGTTATAGAATTAAGCAGTGAAACTAATGTCTGAAGAATTTCTATTTAGTGCATAGATTCCATAGCAGGAACTGCATTTCCGAAAGTCGATTAAATTTGCCGTCATGACGTTGATGAAGAAAGGAATTTTTTAAAAAAAATTACGCATTTCCGCTGTGTTTAATGAAATCCCATGGACGGCCTCAAAATTTATTAAGGTGAAACCCCTCCCATAGGCCCACATAGAAGCATATAAGGCTTTTTTCAGTTTTTGTTGTCTGGAACCAAGCGAAAACACGGTAACTCTATGGACTGCTGAATTTTCCATACAACTTCCGGTATAAATATTGATAGTGATTGTTTATTCACCCAAAACAACTGGTATGGTTGCATGCGCATAGCTCGTGTCTTTTGTTTCAACGATGTTGGGGCCGATATCTGTTAACAGCGGTTGCACCGGGTGCCTACCAAACCAACCATTGGCCACTGCAGTTAGAATCTCGCGTTTTATCGTGAAAACAATGGGGAAAATCTTGTTGTGATATTTGCCGTCTCCTCACCAAAGACAGAGAGAAATTTCTGACTAATGGCCGATGTGTTAAGATGGAGAATGTTTGTTTACAGGCATTGTCACCTGAATCTGAATTAAGCTGTGTTCTTGCAAAGTGACCCTACGTTTCGCCATAAAAATACTCGTGACCCGTGGCTGTGAAATGTGTGTTATTTTGATGTTTTTCTGTCTTATTTAATTTAACGAACGTCTCTCAACTGCATAAATTAGGTAGCTTCGAAGTGGCGTCTGATGACGTGGGAAGAATTTGGAAGGAAATGACCTTGGATTATTTTAAAATACTAAATATTTATTTTGACGGACTGAAGAAACGCAGTGAAAGAACAAGAATTGCATTTTTCATTCCCACAAATTTAGAACAAATTCAAGTTTTTAATCTAGCGAGGATTGCATCGTGTAGAAAAGTAAGGCATTCTGTATTTCTGTAGGGGAGATCTTTTTTGAGAAACGGTCCCTTGGATCAGCTTTTCTCGCCTCTTCTGGGGCTGACAAGCAATGTTGTCAGTCTCATATACAGTGCAAATTAAATTATCACTGTCACTTGTAAATACGTTATCCAGGATACGAAAGGAATTATTTATACTGCATTAAAATCGATAAAGGTTTCAGTCTGTTAAACCACTCCCGATTAACCATATGCATTGTTTTCTGTGTGGTCCGTTCCCGGAATTTATGTGATTTGAATCACTGGGACATTGACACGTGTGTATAATCTGTTCTTTGCATGTTTTCCTAAAATAAGCCAGTATGTGGGGGGTAAAGACAGCTTCAGCATATTTCTTGATTTTGAGCAGGGAATGTGGCGTTTGTTGGAATAGGCTTACATTTATTTCTCTGAATTTCCCATGAGACCTCATGCGCTGTTCTAACTGCACGGAGATGCGTCTTCGATTGTGAACCAATTCCGTTCTGATTGAATTTCCCGATTCGGGAGACGAGACATGCACGCGAGTCAATCGAACATGTCTGTAGCATGTTGTTATTACTGTTCGTCGTTTGGTGGATATCACATGACGAGAGGAACCTGTGCGATTTATACATATCCAACGGAGAAGCAGGTTGAGTTTTCGATCGGACAGACGCCCCCAGTGGTCAGAGTTGGACTGGCCTTCAGACGTAATCAGCTAATTACCCTCTTAAAAGTAGCAGGCGGGACACTCTGTGGTTGTTTACCCATTGGGCGTCATGCTGAGAAAATCGCTTTCTTGAAGGAAACTCTGTTGTTATACTTCGCGACGATAAGCCAACAGAATACTGAAACACCTTTGCCCAAATTTGGAGGTAATTAGTCCAAAATATGTTACTGTTCTGTTAAAACCTTTGAAATATTATTTGTCCGTTTCCCGTTTTGGCTTACTTACCCGTCTGATTGGCACACGTAGAAACCGGCAAGTCAAATTACCTGCCCTACGCTATAATTAAGTTGTCTTACAAGAACACACTAGCAAAGTAACTGACTAATCAAGTTAAGACATGTGTTTAGAAATGTCTCTTAAAGGTTTATCACAGGCAACACAAAACGCCACTGAGCACTGGCGGTCATCAACTTTGATTATGTGGTGCTTGGACACAGGGGGCTGATTCACGTTTGTCTTTCATATCTAGAGAAAAGAGTGACAGAATTACTTACGAAGCTGCCTATTGAGTTTTTGTGTGTTCCTTGAAAATCGTATAAGCTCCAAACAGTTTTTATGACTTAAATCCTTGGCGACTGGATAAGTCTTCGAGCAATAAAAATACAAAGAGCTCAGTATTGAATTATAGCCGCATTGAAGATGGAAAACTTCTTCAGTTCTGTCAGCGGTTTTAATACCATAAGCACTTTGCATCTGATTCTACTGCAGAATACCATATCGAGGAACCACGATTTCTGCTTGGAAATCATGAAGTGGTTTTAAAATCGGATTGTATTTTTATTGTTGGTACATTATTTTTGAGACACATTCAGTAAACGAATAGAGAAAAAGGCTTTTTTGAGGGCGGAGTGTCTCAAACTCAAATACAGAGGATACAATTCATATTGCAAAAGTTTATATAAGTAGAAATGTTTCCTCGTAATATAAAGGTGTTTTTCAGTAGCCTGTGAAGTGGTAAATTTATTAATAATCTTCAAGGAATGGCTTACGTGTAAGTGATTTAGCGATGTCCACTGAACCTTAGTCAGAATATAATAACAACAATTATATTTGTAATAGAAAGTTATATTATAGAATTTGTAGAACATTTTATAATGATGATTTCGTAATTTGTACTTATTATAGCGATGTATTGAGGGCTAAAGAGGGGGGGGGGCTTGGCTCATTTGAAAAGTGCGTATGAAATCGTAGTCGGAAAACTTGAAAGGAAAAGACCACATGGAAAACCTAGTAATAGATGGAAGAATACTTTTTAAAGAAGCTGGCTTCAGCTGCCCCCTGATGAGCTCCGTTGTCGGCGTTTGCCTAATAAGAGCAACGCTTAGTTAGGCGAATGAATTCTACTTACACCCTAATTATACGTTTCCTTCGTAAAATCTGTTGATTTATTTCTGTGTATTTTTACGAGGACAGGTAACTATTTCGATAAACGTGGGCTTGCAAATTTTCCTCCAGGAACTACTTCTCCAGAGAATGATACAGGAGAAGAAAGAAGTAATTCAGAGTAATGATGTTCACTTGATAACATTTTTATATCTTTTAACACAGCATTTCCTTTGCCTGCAGTATAATAGCGCTCCAAGCGGCAGAGAAGGGAACGAACAGCATTTTTCGTACGGCGAACAGTCGGAATCCGGCTTCAAGGCTTGTAAAATTAATTGAGTAATAATCCGAAGCCAGCGAGATGCGCGCATGAGTGACAAGCAACTTCACAGCTCACTGTAGCTTTAGTACGGGGAGACATGGCGGAATTGAAGGACTCTGGTTAACTATACTTTGAGTATGGAGCTGTAAAATCTGCGAGCTAGGAAGTATGTTTCATATGGAGCAGGAAGACGCTCTGGAGATTTCCATTTAATACGGCTGACACACGAAGACATGCTAGACTGCCGTTTGTACAGATGGGACGCAATTCCATGACACTCTGTATCTTGAGCAGGTAGAGAAGGCGATTTCTGAGTGTCTGATCTTTGAATCTTACCCTGATTCAGTTTAATCTAGTTCACCCACTCATTTTTTTTTATATCGCTGAGATCACTTTTAATATTATCTTCTCATGTATGCTTCGGTCCTTTAAGCAGTTTTATTCTTTCAGTAACTTATAGGTCAACTTGTTCCGTTGTAGTGCTTAAAGGTTAACTTGTAACTGCGATGAATTTATATTAATGTAAAAAAGATTCCATATTACATTGTTCTGAATCGAGAGATTATTCAGACACTCCACGTGTTGTCAGAACAACACTGTTTAACGTTCTGAATCGAGAGATTATTCAGCCACTCCACGTGTTGTCAGAACAACACTATTCAGCGGTGCTTTACAAGTTTCAGTTGGATTGGTCTGACGGCTGAGGAAGATCATTTAAAACAGAACACGTCAGCTTGGCGCAGACAGTGAGAGAGCTCACTTCGTTTGTTTTTTGTTGCCAGAAAACGTCATCTCTTATCGTCTGATCCACAAAACTTTTCTACAAGTTTCACCCTATTTATCACTGAATTTACTGAGACAAGTGTCCCAAAGTATGTGAAAGACCTTTTCCGGCTTTATATCATAACGTTTTTTCCTCTCGCGTTGACGAAGTTTTAATCTTGGGCGTCGGAAACTGATTATCGATATTAAAGACGTACAGCGAATCGAGTATTTGGTAAGAACAATAACAGATGGAAATTAAATTTATGGCAATTTATATTAGAAGATATCAAATTGAGTGTATAAATTCGAAGTAAAAGTCCAGAAGTCTCGAGAATTAAAAAGTAGAGATCAATTCTGATCGTGCATTTTATGAAAGCAGTAATAATCATTCTGTATCAACTACTTTTGATATAACACAAAGTTAAGTAGCATCTGAAGTTTGATGAAAGTTACTCTGACGATGAAGGCGGAAATATCATCTGAAACTTCGATCGACATTTATCACGTTACATGATAGACGCTGCTGAAGACAGCCATTTTAAAATAGTTTTGTTTTCTTTTGTCTAACCAAATTTTGCATGTGTCGCTGGTCACAGAGTACGACCTTTACATTCTTAAAGAAGAATCGTGTACACATTACTCGCATTGTAAGTTACAGGCAGGAAAATGTAGGATTTGTATGAATTTCGACGTTCTTCTAAAGTATCGGCCCGTAATATTCCGTAGTGGATTTTTTTTCCTCAGGTTGTCTCGTACCATGCTAAGATCGCGGTGTGACAGGAGTAAAACTTGAAATTTATACATTTGGGAATAAACACAGTCGTAAATCTTTCTCAGCATCGTAAAACCAACCACGAACGAACGTTACTCACTGATATTGACCGATAAAACGTGATGAGCGTCAGGTGGGTAGATTTCCTCGCGTTGAAATAATTTGCATCCGGACGAAATGTAGTAAACGAATCTCCTTATCATCCGAGTGGGAACTCGGGCATGTGCTGCTCGTATTTGGTAAACATGGCGACATACTTTAATTCTGTTGCATGGTGCTGATTCTCAAGAGTAGGTGTTCTTGAAAGTCTTTCAAAATTCACGGTGTAAATATTCCAATATCCTTTTATAATATTTTGTTTTTTGTTATCAGTTTTAAAGTTGCGGTAACATAGTAAGTCTTGTTCCTTACTTTGAATCGTCCTGGTACGTCACGCGTTGACTTTGTCCCCAGTTTTTCAGGCTTATGTTACCGGCTTCCTTTGTTCAGTCGGTCCGCGTGTGGATATGTAATAAAGTTTTTGAATGAAATACAGCCGTATCGGTTCTTAGTACTTGTTTACCCGTAATTTTTCACGGGAATTTACTAGTCGTTAAATAACTAAAAAAACAAAAGTTTATATGTGAGATTTCAGGTTCTAAAGACGACGAATATAAAGATATCTGTTTTCAGGTACGTTGCACCGTGTAGTCTGATAGGAAATGAGCGACGTTTCAGGATATATTGTTACCTCAAACGTTAAGATGTGATTTATATTGAAAACAGTTAGTGAAGGCGTTCAAACTATCGGTAACCGGGCCTGGATTTAACTGAATACCATAAGAATATAATCATCGGCCTTCCGTATGTCTGAAAGTGAGTTGCTATATATGCCACTGTCGATCAAATATTTAGTAGTTCTTAGTTAAATTTGGTAGTCTATAAAGGACAGTAATTGTACTCGCAAAGCTAACCTGTCCGTTTTGCGAATCCGGGCTCCTTCCTCCGGTCGAGTTCGTCCTCTGGGGAGCAGGGCTTTAAGTCGTCACGTCTCGCGCCATGCAAATCCTTTAAATCCGTCCCCACTAGAAGCGTCACCACTGAATAATGATTAATTACACTTGCCAGTCACTACATTTCACCGGCCTTTTTTAACACTTCTATCCCACTGGAAGAAGTAATACGTCGAACCCCCCTCTTATCGTGACTTATCTGCTGTCATTTATATATTGTATATTGTGACCTTGAATTTCGAAAATTTAGAAACAACTGCACATTCTCTGTTTTCAGGTGTTGGTAAGTCCGTGTAATGCCATAAAGGCGTAGGGTGGAGCGTGCATGATGTTCCACGTATTACCCTTAGCACTGTGTTGAGATGAGTGATCAGGCACACGTTCCGGCCGCTTTATCCCCTGGTATTCATCGAGTTGATACATGTATTGGAACTGGTAGCACTATGGTTGTGGTGACATTGATAATCCCTACCAATGAACATCATCTCGTGAGGTTCTGACATGTATAAATTTCTATAGAACGTGTTGACCACCCCGATCACCGAACTTCACGCAATGAGATTTTGATGATGTGCTGACGTAGAAGATGGTGCAAGGACAGTTACATCTCTGGGCTGTAGATTCAAGTGGATCATCACGCCAGTAATGTTTATGGACAGAAAAGAAAAGCTCGCACACGGCTAGTGATACCAGGAATTTTGCTTACCCTGTAAAACTATCGGCGTAAATTATGGAAGTTAATGTATCTAGTCGGTGGATTCTCACCCCCAACAAATAATCTGTGTACTGGCGCGGACCAACCGAGGCGGATAATCCCATTTATAAATTCAATAGAGCGGTTAAAATCAATTAACCGTGAACCATTAATCAATTAATATTTACGGCAATTTCACCGGCCTGAAATACTGATACGTTAACAATCCAGTAACGAATAGTCCGTTTGCCACTACGTAAGTCCAACGTTGATATTTTCAGGGCGTGAGGGTTGATACAAATAAACAGCATTTATATGTAATTAGGCTGATGTGTGTGTGAACATGACCAAAGCTTCTTATTAGACGGTTTTGTTTGTAGTTTGTAGCGACGCATATGACCGAAACAGTCTTACGAGCACAGGAGTCTTGCCACATTTGGTTACGTCTGATACATTAACTAATTAACATACCGTAACTCCGAAAGTCTCTCTAACATAACATCAGTCCACATGGGTGAGATTTCAGGTTCTCGACGTGGCGAATATGAAATTGGAGCTCCAGAGTTGTGCGCTGTGCTTGTAATTATCTAATTTGTTCTTTATGTGTCTGAGGCACTGACATGGCGAAATATCTGAGGGCAAAGATGGATGAAAAACTTTCGTGAGGAGAAATAAGACACAATTAGAAATTGTGTTTTCCATACTTCAATGCTAGGTTGATGATAGTAGCCTGTATATTGAAAAATCATTGGGAGGAGAAACTTTATTGACTTACTGAACCACGAGATGATAAAGTTGCGTTATATTGTGATAAATATATATTTGTTTAAATGTTGTCAGTCTAATCACATTAAAATTCCTATTAAATGTTAAAATATTACTATAATTAACATTTAAATATTTAAAATATATTAAATGTTAATTATAGTAATATTTTAATATTTAATAGAAATTTTATTGTGATTAGACTGACAAGATTTAAACAAATTACTGAACCACGTAAACCATGAATTCACCTGAAGATCAAAGGCGAGCCGTGAATCTGTCGGACCCATTATCGTTGATATAACCTGCTCGCTGATCCCGTCGCTGTAAAAAACAGGCGACATGTAGGTTTTGTTGCATGTCAAACATACGCTGACATCTGGTGGAACAAACTTGAAGCGTGTACAGCAGGTGTTGCCGTTATTACAGAGTCCTTGTTGTGTTTCTGCACTGGTTAGTATCCCTCCGAAAATACATAGTAACTGCACACCTGGCGCCTGAGCATGGTTTGCGTACCGGCAACAGTATGAACGGGTGT
>NW_019059696.1:619529-635079 GCF_000696155.1 Zootermopsis nevadensis | reverse complement strand
CCCGAAAAGAGGCAGGTCGTTAGTGCTCCTCGCCTGCATCTTACCCTGCTGGAAGCCATTAAAACCTTGGGACTGATTATCAACGTAAACGCAAAAATTAAATTATTTTCAGAACTTCACTACAACTGACGTCATCAGAGAGACGGAACTCAAAATTATTCAAAACTATAAATTCATGTTTCACTGCTTCCAATATGTAAAGGGCTTCCTGTTACTTAAGTTATCGGCACCGAGATCGAAGTTCGAAGGAAGAGATGACTGGAGAAAATTACGTGTCGTAGTAACAAGATAATGAAATTAAATAAATATATATGAATTATGAGACCTGGGAAGGGGGGGGGCACAGTAAGCGCACTAGAGATTCTTGGCAGGCCTCGGGTGTAGTGTGTCACGAAAAATCTTAGTACGTAATAAAAAAAAAAGATGTTTCGGAGACTGTCTTTGTGTCCGTGATCAGGGACTCGTGGGATGAGTAATTGAAATCATTGCTGTGGGTGATATCGTCTGACCAGCCATCTTGTAGTTAATGACACTGATTTTTTTTTTTCCCTCAGAACGTTTGTGATTAAGACGGCAGCGAAGTTACGAAGTGGATTCACTTTTCAGACTCGTGTTTTATCGGGACGATTATGGTAATTTCATGTAGACACTGAATAAAATATTTATTGGCCCGCGTTTAATATCCGCATTGGTCTGACATAAATCCAGGCGGTGTCTCTTAACTCCACACTCGTTGTTCTGTAGCCTCCACAGATCGATATGCGTCGTTAAATGACATAAGAATTATCCGACATTCAAGTTGCTTTAGCGGAGAGTTATACTCTGTGAAATGCGTGTTGCAGCACGTGGTATTCTGCAGTAGAAAATGTTGGCGCACTTCCACTTTCGCTGATTAGTACCTGCAGCAGAAGCGTTCATCCATTGAACGAATTAATTAAATTCATCGGCTCTATAGAAGTAGAAAAGAAACAAGGATGAAAGTCTTTTTTTCATTTTCTTTGCCCGAGTCTGGTTTAGTTCGGGCTCGTAATGAAATCAGCTGGTTTCACGTACACACTGATTGCTCCCGTTCGGAAGCTGAACGGATTGGATTCGGAGCTTCCTGTGTTCACAATAACAGTATAAAGCTCGAACGAGCTTTTACTCCAGACTTAGTCTACGTTTAATTGAGCGTCGCCATAATTTGCTTTGTGCGAGTCTCCGAAGTTGATTGATCGTTCACCCCAAATTCTCTTTCTTGTAAGATAATTATAGTGACGATATTATTATTATTTCTGTTATTTCCGGATACCAATCAGTTTAAATTCATCTTTGCTTCCTGTGTCCTGTCTAGACTTAAAACTTTGACCCTACAAAACGCCAACTTTAAATTTTGACCCTACAAAACGCCAACTTTAAATTTTGACCCTACAAAATGCCAACCCTTAAACTTTACCTTGTGTCTTATACGAATTTGATGCTTGTTCTCCAGATGAATATTATTATTACGATTAACAAATTAAGGAAAATGAGATGGGCGGGGCATGTCGAATCATGTGGATAATGAGGGGTGATGAGACATTTTAGCGGGAAAACCTGAATCGAAGAGACGAGTCGGTGGACCTAACGTAGATGAAAGGATAATATTAAAAATATAGTAAAGAATAAAATGTGTTGACATGATTTATCCGGCGCAGGATAGAGTCTGTGATGTATTGTGAACATGGCAGTGAACCTTCGGGATACATCAAAGATAGGGATTTCTTAACCAGCTGAGCAAAAGTGCCTGTCAGATTCTCAAGGACATTTCCCCTTGGATTTTGTGTTTGGTGAATTGGAGGTGTTAGCTTTTAACGAGAACAAGGAAGTTAACGCAATTAACTGACGTAAAAAATTCCACGAGACAATTTTCAGTGAGGTAATGGAAAATAAATTAATAATGCGAAGCCCGAACTGGAACTACGTCGGATTTGAACACGTACGTCCACACACATCAGCTAGAGTTGTAGCCAAACGCTGGTGCCATTGATCAATACATTAAAGCCTAGTCGCGATTACGTATGCTTCCTGCTTGTTAAATAATTCCGAATTTTCTCCACACAAGGCGAAGATCGTGTTATCCCATAAGGCCCAAAATCCCTTAACAGCAAACGGTAACTAGCGGACATTTGTTTATTGTGTACATAAATGAGGTTATAACGGAACTGTCTGTTAATCACGTGTTCAGGACCGAATGGAGTTCGATCACTAGGAACTGGTTTTGCCTCCCCCCCCGCCCAGGTTAATCACCTACGAAGTGACGTCCTCGTTAAGAAAGTCACACGCAGAACCTGTTTTTGTAATCAGTAACGGACTTTGGAGTCGCTGAACTTCAGTCACATGCTTTATCTGTGTTACTGATAAGTCCCTTGCATATTAATGCCTGCTTACAATTCTGTTGTTACAAAACGGATCCTCTCGGATCCATATCTTGCCCAAAATCCCCCTTCCCGAAGTTTATTTAAGCCTGTACGAAGGCCTATAATGTGCCTCCTTCCACTGACAAGTCACATTCTTTGTCCTTGTCTTAATGCCATTGCAAAACGCGTCCCGTGACCGGTTACTCCCTAAGGACTCTTTTACTTGGCACGAATGTCAGGTCTCACTATGTGGGGCGCCAGTCGCCAGCCGGGCCTGGCTGACTTCCAGGACTGTCACCCCCCCCCTCCCTCCGAACCCTTTGGGGTGACAGGACTGTTACTGGCAGTGTGCACAGTGATGGGACATGCCTCGATGTTTGGTGTTACAGAGCTGTTTCGAGATATCGAATGTTCATTTGATGTCGATTAGTTTCCATTTCGGTTCGTGTCTTCTTGTCATCGATATTCTTATTCGAGGTCTGTCGGTGTGTATCATTTGATGATAAGACATCTCATATTACATTGATTAAATGAAACCTTGAAAGCGTAGTGGTCACTGTATGAACCACCGCCTTTAACATAAGATAACGCTGCCTTTTGTATGATTCTAAGAATAAACATTGATCTCATTCTTAAACAACATTGACCAATTGATGGTTGTCGTGGAGACGCGTTCAGTTCTCTTTTAGGTAAGATATAAAATAAGATTAAATGCTCCGAAGAGTTAATTAACTGAACTCCATGGAACAGAGTCCTCAGTGAGAAGCTAACAGTCCTTCAGCTGGTCTTCAAATTTTCTGCCTTTCGTGGAATAAGAAGGTTCACAGTAAGTCACCGATGGTGCTGTACTCACTCCCATATCATATTTCTTTCAGGCCACTTTAATATTATTTTTCCATCTTCGTCCGTGTCTGTCAAATTCCCTTTTGTCGTCAGGTTTACGACTAAAATTCTATGCGTCTCGCTCTTCTTGGTTACATCGCCCAAATAATACGTGGTGATTGTTAACAGCCTCGTATTCTTTACGTATGAATTTTATTATCGTTGCATCTACGTAACACGTTTGCAGTACGTGCAGATGGCGACCTGAATGTCTCGGTTTATCGAGCAAATTGACATGTGACAGGCCTAGCAGAATCAATCTCATTTGTTTCGTTATCTTTTGTAATATCCACATATGGGCGATTTAAGTTCTGGCATTAGATTATCACATTTGTTAATTTTTCCTCATACCCGATGACATTTCTATCTATTCACCACTTTATAGGGTATTTATTTCTATGTACCCGAGGCAAACCTTGCCCCTGAGGTACATAGTACAGCATCTATTTCCGAAATACATTTTGTTTTTAATACGTGTTACATGTTTTATTGTGAGGGACATATTTTACGACAGAGTCTTTCGAATGATGTATGAAGATCCTAAAATGGCAAGATTTTAAGCGGTGTTTCATCACTCGAAGTCTCGAAATATTTCATTTGTTCTGGAATTAGCGTTTGTGGTGTTCGTGAAAATTAACCGCACGCAGTAGACATTTGTGCCAGTGCTCAGCCGCGCTGTGTTGCTAAGTAGCAGATTTCAAGTTACGCGGTACGCCTTATGAGTTATGTAACCCCGCCGCAAAGCTATGTAGCGTATGTTGCCTAGGAAACGCGTTTGTGATACACGACCGCGGAATATCCGTTCCTGCAGAGATATTTCTGCGAAGTTATTTTATTCTCAAGTGGAGTGACCAGCGTTAAGATACGAAAATTGTTCTTAAGCTGTTTTCAGTTCATGCCTTTGAACCAAAGCTCTTTCAGAAGGTTTGTGCAAGTCTCGTGGGTTAATTAATAATAATTAATTACGAGAAAGAGAAGTGGATGGAAGTGTTTAATGTCTCACCCTCTTCAGAAGTTCGCGCTGCCTCCATGTTGACGGTGGTGTACTAAAGTACTGTCATTGAGTACCACCTACTGGAATGACGCTTATACAAATTGTTATAAAAATTATTAAAACTATTTAAAATATTTTGCTAGGTATCTACATACTGAGACAGTGATGCATTAAGACTTTGAATCGCGTAAGTAAAGGAACGTATGTTGAAAATGTTTACATTATCATAAACCAACGACGCAAAGCGGTATCCTAGCAACAGCAATTTGGGTAATTCTAGGAACAGTCCGCTGGGATCTCTGTGTTTGCAGGTAAAGGAATTCATGAAATTGGTAACAGTTGCATATCATAAGCACAGACGCGCTCCTGTGTTATTAACATCAGCTCTTACGTCATAACGCGAGGGGCGAATTATACAGCGTCTGTCTAATAAATTGCTCTTGGTAAATCGTGGACATGTTATTTATAAGCACGTCTGTATGTGTCTGGGTCATAATAATTAATAGTTTCCGTCGAAGAAAACGTTTGTTCACAGGTTATACTCCTGTAAATTTAAATAGGAAGAACTTCATAGCCGGAAAAGAAAACAGTATCTCGTTACATTTCGTGACATGTAATTCTCCTTTACAGAGCGCTCGCACTATGGCTGGTTCATCTGTGTACGGTTCGCCGTGATACTACGGCAACTTCTCCGACATTCTTGCGATGCGGGTTAGACGAACAGAATGCTGCAGGCGGTAGCAAGTACAGAACGATGTTCTGTGGTCAAAGCAGAAACGAACGAATTTTAACGTAACGCTAGACGTTCTCTTTGCGGTCCGCTCCGTGTTGATTTCCTTTCACGAAATTCTGTGCCTCTCACTTCTCTCTCTGTGTCCGGCGTTTCAGGAAATGCCATCACTCTGCTTGGAATTCAGGTGTCTACACCGTTAATTTATTCGTACATTAGTTAGTGGCTTTAATGTCTTAAGAGGACCGAAGGACATTTCAGACGTTTTCTAAAGGAGCCTTAGGTACATACATGTGACGACCATTGGTTCAACACCAGATTTCTCAGATCTACTGTCTATTAGTTATTTAATCATTATTTTGTTGTGTATTAATCGTGTATTACGCCATTTAATGAGGGTTTCTTTTATAAATATTTACAGGGAAAATGTTTAAAGCTTAACAAAGGAACGTTAAACATTTGTACCGGGTGCTTTAACGTTGATTAACGTGACATTTGACTCACAGAGCTAATTTCTGTGTTTTGTTTGATTCTGCCAATAATTATCGAATGTTTACGTAAACATTAGCCAACTGAGTTTTGTAACAGAATTATAGTGTGTCTTCTTGGCCGTAGGAACATAATATTCAAATATTATTAGACTAACGTCGTGTTCTGAACTGTGGAACGGTAGGATTTGAGGTTTTCAAGGCGGTGAATCCGAAGATAGCTGTCTCCCGGGTTCTAGCGTTGTATAGCGTGGTATAAGTTAACCAATGTTTCAGAGGTTTTTTCTACCTCCATCATCAGGACGATGCGTTGATAAACTTCTACCAGGCCCACGCGGCGTTAGAACCGACTCCGGTGCATCGATAAATACAATTTGAGGGGGGGGGGTGGCCGGCCCTCATTTGTTGAACACTTTACCACTAAACTAGAGGACATGATTTTGGTGGGATAAAAGATTCGCATTAGTAAAATTTGTAAGTTTCGGAGTGCGTGTTGCAGGGAGGGAGGGTGGGTCGTACATTACACTGGCTGTAACAATGGTAGCAGGATATTCACGGAAAGAGCGTGCCTCGGCTATCGGGGTAGTTGTGTTGCCATCACAATGCCCTCACTCTTTGGGGGGGGGGAGAGATTAAAGCCAGGGGTGAACAAATTTTATTTTTTTGCGTATTTAGGAGCATATCTACTTATTCCGTTTTGTAATTCAATCAGAATAACAAATATTGCCACCACTGAAATTTACAGTTGAACGTCGCTATGAACCATATTAATATTTCTCGTATTTTTATGTATTACGGTAAGAATTTAAGGTTGTTATACAATTATCATCACAAAATAACCAGCATTGAAACGTTTCGTAAGCTACTTCATCCGTCTCAGATTCTCATAGCCTGGTCACCAAAGAGAATTTTAGTGACGTCCTCCAAATTAATATTCTCCCAGCAATAGAGATTTTTATATTTTGTAAATACAAGTTTTGTTTGCATTTCGTGCTGTATGCGTTGCCAATCTCAGTATAGAAAACGTCATAAGTACTTTATATTAATAAAGCTACGTTCAGTCTTTGTGATTTGTTCTAAGAGGTGTAGGTAGGAGCGGAGAGTTCGTGTTAGCCGTATTACCCTTGCTAACACTTTGAAATACGAAAAATAAGAGTAGGCTACCATTGAGCCACGAAAAAGGTTTTATTTTTGGGTTTTCAAAGTGTTAACTAGACTAATACGGTTAGACCGAGTTTAAAATCTGTAATAATAAAGAGTAATTGATTTTTTTTAACAATTTTGTTTCTATAAAACGGTATTTGTTTCCTGTGTTTGATTCTTCAACAGTTTTGTTGTTGTCACTTTTACCACGGATTTCAGTGGCTTCAAAATATACTTAGACTATCCCCTACTTGGTACACCCCTTGAACCTGCTCCTGACCGTCACAATGTCCAGTGATTTGATCGCTTCTGGACTACGCGTTGCGAAATCACAAATGCAAGTGGGGGTGAGTTAGTCGTCGTTCAATTACTTTAAGAGGGTTGGTCTCAGCTAGACCACTTCAGACCGTGTGTCAAACCCTAATGTGTCCGAATGTGTTTCTTTGGAAGAGTCAGATGACCGAGTGAACAACTTGGAGGAACCGAGCAGGAATAGGGTGTGTTCCATTGGGGTCGTGCGTGTTCTCTGTAGCTGCCGAGTTAACGATTGGACGAGGAATAAACGCTGTAATTTATATAACAATTCGATATATATCGATATAATATTTGTTTTCAAAAGAATAAATATATGATTAGCTTATCAATATTATTTAATATTCGACAATTTTGAAGCTGCCACCCCCTCCCCCAAGCGCCTGTATGGCGTATGATGGGACAGCTTTACTTTATGAATGTTTCCCGCTGGAGTTAACTTTTTACGAAATTGTTTCGAACTCTATAATTTTCATGGATTCTTGTGGTCATGGAACACACCGCTGATTTTTCAAGCTATACTGAATTCTCAACAACACCGGAATGATCTCCGGGTGCTTTTTCGCAAGACATCGAATTAACATCTGTCTGATAATTTTTCATTGCAGTATTAATCTATTTGTGGCGATGAAAACAACGTAGAATACTAATTATTTTAACAGAACTACGTGAGACGTCAGAATAACTGCCATTTTGGGGGCATGTCCCTCAGAAATCCGCCCTTGGGAGATATCTGTAACCGATTGCAAGTGTTCTGTGACGTGAATGTGGCTTCTCCAACGTCAGCTGGATACAAATGGGAGAAGGAATGGTCGAAATTAAGATGTCATCAGCCCTTGCAATTGTTCTTTCCCCCTTCCTCACCCCTTGCTTCCCCTGATCTTTATTGCTCGTCACATGACCTCCCTTTTGCTGATATGGGCTCATATATTTTATTAGCGGTGCGATGAGGGTTGCCTGACATCCGAGGATGAGGGTTCAACTAACGATTGTTCAAAAATGCAGTGTATTGTTTTCGGATGGGACCGAAAAACAGAGTTCTCTGTTCGTCATCGACTGGGTCTATGTGTGTCCGTCCGTCTGTATGTGGTATTATATATTTTTTTATCACATACCGTGGCCTGTTTGAAACTAAGATGGTTGTCATAAAGACGTTGTGGCTATTAAATAACTAGGGACTTGGTCATTAGTACAGATTATTTGGTGTTTTGTGATAGTGAGTCGTAGATCGCTGGGCTGAGTATTTAGCACGGATGGACAGACTAAGAAAATTTGAGTATTTTGGAAAGAAAGCTTCTTAGAAAGCAACTTTCACATGGAAAACCGCGAATGAGATTGGAGGATAACATTAAGATGGATCTTAGGTAAGTAGATTGTGAGGATGGGAGTGGATAGAACTGGCTCAGTATCTTGTGCAATTGCGGGCTTTGATATTAGCGGTGTTGAATCGAGTTTTCCTACTCCATGGTTAGTGTGTTCACTGAAATGGATCCTACATTTTAACTTGTGTGAAATTGCAACATGTTATTTCGAGAGGCGTTTGCGTTGTTCACGGGGGAGGGGGGGGATAACGGAGAAAGAAACGTCTGTGGCGTTTTTGTAGGACGCAGTAGGACCCAGTGTGAACGAGAGAGGGCCCGACTGCAGGACATTTTTACAATCAGTCAGATTGGAACAGCATATGAAGTATAAATCATATTTGAAGGGCGTTATTCGTCTGTTATTGCTTTTGGTGTTGGCGGCCTGCGAGATGGACGAGTGGCGGGTGGCCTAAACAAGACTTGTTATGTTTCAAACAAAACGAGAGTTTTCGGAGATTTTCTTTTCACGAGGCAAACCCATCCATTCCTGTCACATTGACTATTTTCGTGAACTAAACGCGCTGTGATCAGACTGTGCCCCTTGTTAGCCTGTCCGCGCGCGTGTTGTATGTCAGAAACTACCGAACAGATTTTGATTAAATTTGGTATTAAGGGCTCCACTTTAATTTTTTATTTTGTGAATTTAATATGGCGATTTTCTGTTCAGTATTACCCATGCTTGGTTTGAACCTCAAATTAACTTTTATTTACATTTTAATATATTCATTTTGAAAAAAAAAATATTTTTTGCATTTATTACCTTTGAACAGTAGATCCTTATCTAACAAATGAACGTTCAGAAATTATCGGAAATTTTGACTAACGGAGATCACGTGGGAAATATTGATGTAGGGCGTATTATATTATTAAAACGGATCTTTGTGAAATGTGGTGTTAGGTTTTGGATTATGTCAGAATATTTTGAACGTCATAATGAAACGTGGAGGTCCAACGAGGCGAAGAATATATTGACAAGCTGAGTAACTCCCAGCTTCCCGTTAGTTATCTTGCGATAAGATTAAACGTATCCAGGTAATGTTCATAAGTATGATAACAGGGGTTAGCGTTCATCTCTTTTCGATTGTTAACCGTTTGTTCTGTAAAAAACGTATCAGTGGAGCTCATACGATGTTTATGAGACGTTCGAAGATAACCCGAGGAACGGTGATTCGATTTGAACCGGGCTCTGAATGACAAATTGTAAGAGGACAGCGAAAAAAACGAATTTTCCATTTCATTTGGCGACTCCGGTGGTGGTAATGAGAGAGTGGTCTCTTTCCATTACTGACCTCACACAGCGACCCCCTCTCCCCCTCCCTTCTAGTTACTGTGGTAACGCGCTCAGACGTAGCAGCTAGCGACTTGACAATCGCGGAATCCACGCCTGCCAACTCGGAAAATCTAAACATTCATATTACTGCTTTGTTATTTCTCTCACGGATGATGCATTTCTATCTCGACTCGCGCCCAGAAATGACCATATTCGTAGCTGATATTAACGCATAAAAAATAAAATAATTATCTGTGATTAATGCTGAATAAAAATGTACGCTTGTCTCGTAAATTATTTTATAGTGTGTCCCAGAAGACGTATACTCATTATAATACGGAATATTATTATTTTTATATCGTTTTTCACATTATATATATATATATATATATTTATATTCATATTCACGCACGCGCAGACACTTAATCAAAAGAGAAAACTCTCTAAAGGTCTTTCTGATATTGTCTAGCGATTTCCTGTTATCTGATCTTCAATGGTGCTGCTCTCTGTTGGGTACCAACAAAACTGTTTTTGTATTACATTTTTCAATGAATATACACACATAAAAAGAAGAAACACATTTCTAATAAAATTAAGCTGAACACAGGGCGGTATGTGTCGGGGTATGAAGACAAAGGGGAACACGTGAATATCCCACTTTGATGTGAACCTGAGGCGTCATAGAGAGCGAGGGGGGGTGTATAAAACGGGGGCCTGAGGGGTGGTTTCAATCAACCCTGTGTATATGATTGAGTTTATTTTCTATTAAACACACATTTCTATTATGCTACATACAATATACCCCCTTGTCTGTGGGGGGACCCCCCCCCCCCCCCTCCAAGGTTTAATTATGCAGCGTGTACGAACGGCCTGCGGTGTTTTCGGCACAGCTGATGCGCCTGTCTTCTCATGGGATATTTACAGCTGTTCACTGTTCGATTCCGGGTGCGCTGTTTAGCTCTGACGCACCTCGAATTGCGATGTCCCGCGGTACACACCCGCGTCTTGTCTGCTCCTTGTTCTAGGCCAATTTATATAACTACAGTGTACAGTCCTGTTACCCTATCATGGTTCAGTGATTAAACATTACGTATGCCTGTTATTGCTTTGTGTTCGGGATGTACCGGGTTCGACGCTCGGCCCAGACGTGGACTGTCCCAGCTCAGGTTATTTGTTCGTATGCTGCGATAGTACACTTAAGTAGGCCACTGAGCATTCCTTCGACAATTCTGATTAATCATTCAGCATCGTTTTGTAATTCGACTTAAAAATTCCTAAGTCCCTGAAGAGTGTTAAATTCTTTAACATTAATATTTAAATTTATTATTATAATTAAGAAGGCCGTGGTTTCCGTGCTCTGTCGGGACCTTGGAGGTAACATTTGCGTTGAAATTAATCAGTAAACGATCTATAGGTATGTATGTAGAACAAATTATAAACAAAACCATTTCGGTACGAGAAATTACGAACATTCCAGATGACAATTACTATTATTATAAAAATGGAGTAACTTGAAATTAGAAATAATCTTAATTTAAAGAGAAAACATAGTATTTCTTTCTGACTACTCGTTTCGATACTAGAACTTTGTTTTTCATCAATCGATTTGTCCCTTGCGTCTCCATGTAATAGAATATACCACCTGCAGTCAAGACCCATAATTCAGCAAGATATTTTGATAAACGTAAGAGGGTAGAAGGAACCCCCTAAGGAAAGAAGGGGGGGTAGCATATAAGTTACCATTTTAAGCTAAGAGAAAATATGCCTTCCGTTCTTACTACAAACTGTCGCCATAAACATGAGGCGACCATTCTTGGAACAAACGCGCAGCGCAACCCATTGTTTACGCCAGCGGCTCGTAGTGGCCGTTCAACGAATCAAGTCTTTTCTTGGCACTGATTAATCCCGCAATTCCGAAGGCCGCTGGACAGCGCTTTGTGTGCGTGTGTGTTTTGCATATAATGAATTATAAGTATTGTTTGTGGAAATAGTAATAGTTATAAGTGAAGCAATTTTGAGTTAATTATTTCAGAATTTATTTTTTTTACGCAGAATAAGAAAATTTGTGGCATTAGACGGTATTCAGTTGTCAGTGAAGGCCTCATTGTATCTAATGCGTTATTGATATTATATTGCTTTGTTTTTTGAATCCATGGGCTAGAGTTTATCTTGAGAGCCTGATAGTCGCTCAGCTAGTCAAGAAACTCTGTGCCTCCAGTGGATTTTATGATATTATTAAAATTGATCTTGGGTAAAACAGATGGTACATTAAACCAGGGCACAGCGGAATTTTGTGTTCACTGTGATTAACGTTACGTTTTCATAACATTTAAGTTCTTGAATGACTGAATAAAATGCCAGAATGTTAGAAAATGCGTCATGAAGTAGTCATTTATTTAGTCGAAACGTTATTTTGTGTCTGACAATTTATTTAGGAGGGGCTACTTTTTTTTTTAGAATTTTCCCTCCAGGCTTAAATCCACCACTACCAAAACTCGAACACAAACTAATCTCCTCTCGTTTGAGGCTTGCCAACGCATCCACTTTAATAACAAAATTTACCTCTTTGTGGTCTACTGATTGACAGATAAATCAATATAAATCTTATAATGACTGATTATTGGTACAAAATTGGACATATTTTCCATTAGAGCAGGGGGATATGAGCACGCAATGAATAGTGTTTACTGACGAGCTGTTTCCATGGATACTGTTAGCGTTCTTAATAAGTGCAGCGAACGGAAAACTGGCTTAACGTGTATTCTCGGTATTAAAGTGGATTGTAATATTTCTTCTACACAGGCTGTCCCAGAATATGTTATTTAGCGTAGTGTAGACATTGAATGCCCTGATGATGGAGTCAGTAAGTGCCTCCGAAACGTCTCTCATTTTCTACTAGAATGTTCAACATCACAGAGAACAGCCATCTTCATACTCGTCACCTTGAGAACTTAAAATCTGCTTTTAGAGAGTAAAGTAACTAACTTAATGACGTTCTTGGCAGATGATCCAGAAGTGGTTTGCCATTGCCTTCTTCTGTGTGTGAATGGAGTAATTGTTGGGATGCCACGGAGGAAAACTCCGTGTTGCCTAGACCACGGCCTTGCCCAACACAAGTTATAAATTCGGGTACCGCCGGGAATCGAACCCGAGACCCCCAGGATTACAAGGCCAGCGTTCAAAGCTCCCTTCTTTGTGGAATCCAGTGGTTCATTACCGTGTTTACAAGAGCCCACCACAAGTTCCTGTCTTTAGCCAGATGAATCCAGTCAAATCCTCCAACCCCATTTCTCTAACATCCATTTTAATATCCTCCATCTATGTCCGGGGTCTTCCGGGTTGTCATTTGCCTTCAAGCTTCTAAACGTCGGCTAGATCAGATGATAGAAGATGTCAGTGGCTTGATCGATTCGCAGATATCGAAATGATTAAAGAGGTATAGAGTGTCCAATATTGCGATTATAAATATGTCTGCGCAAGTTTTGTTTTTCTCTAACAACGGAATCTTGAATTGAGATATGAGTTCATATTTGTCATTTTATTTGCCCGAGAAAGTGGCACAGAACTTAACTTTACGACACAAAGGAGCTTTTGAGAGAATTTTTAATTTTTAAATTTGGCGAAACTGTTTCATGAATAACAATTGCTGTTGCCTCCCCACCCCCACCCCCACCCCGTAGAGATGACGTGGAGTCTGTTGGCCTGCACTTCTTAATTAAGAATCTGAGTGTGCCTGCTAAATTGTGCAATATCCACCCATTTTTGAGATTTAGGATTAAAATTGTCACTCTAAGAATCGCTCGTCTTTGTATCCCCATTAGACAAAAAACTTCGAACTTCCAAGTACATTATTAAGGCCCTTTTCCTACCCCCTTCATCTTCATCCCTCCCCACGAGTGCCCCCTCAAAACAGAACAACTTCCTTATCTGCCTTTTTTTATTTAAATGCTGTGCTCTCGCAAGATGGTCCCATTTCTGTGCTGAATATTTGTTCAGTGACGTGGGATTTGGGAAGCTTTAAGCGTGATGGATGTAATTTGTAGAATCAGACGGATTCTTGGCTTCATTTTAATTACTTGGGACCGGAAGATAAGACGGCAGAAGTGTTCATAGTAATAAGTAGAATAAGTCAGAAATTGTGTTTGAAACTTAACAAGAGACGACGTCCTGTTTCAAAAGCGAACTGCACTGAAATCTGCGACGGAGCGAAACTGTCATGAGACGTCGCTGCTTGCCATGTTGGCTATTCAAAAAAGAATGTAATTGATTCACACGTGTAAGCCGCTACGTTGCATTCGTACGACGTTAAATTAAAAGTAGTTTTTTTTCCTTCTAATGATTGTTTGTTAATAATTATTAATCCCCTCGTGCTATGTATTGTTTTAATGATATTGTAAGCTTTTGAAAGTCAATGGTAACTATGTATACCACCTCCTCTAACGATCAGTAACTGTGCATTTTGTATGATTCTCAGAAAAATAGCTATTATTTCCCGAAAGTGTGTTAACCAGTTGATCGTTGTCATGGAGACGCGCTGTTTTCTGTGAGGCGGTAACCTGCTATTCAAATGTTGAGATGAGCTTCATGTTTCGAAGGGTTAAATTCTACCACTTTAATGCAACGTACAGAACCTGGTACTAATAAAATTTCGTTAGGCTAGGCTAGGCTATCTTCGGTTGAGGGTTCAGAACAGCTAAAACCTTGACGCAGTTAACAGACCTCGTCTGATCTATCGTTATTACGCGTGTGTTTGTTCCGGCATCATTGTCGGTGTTTGTTAGTCCGGGCTTCTCGCCGGAGCCAGCCGTATAAATTGACCGATCCTAGGACGGAAAGAGCTTTCTGAAATATTAATGACCGCTATCGCAACGAGCAGGAATCACTGCGTCTGCTCAAAAGATTCATTCTGTCACTCCCCGTCGATAATCCTCACTCTTTGCCCTGGGTTCTTTTTTACGCTGGCTTCAAGATGACGGACGTCTCGGGGTTAATCGCTGTGAACGATTGGAACAGTTCGACTGGCTGAAATACTTTTCTCGTTTATTCAGTCGCAATATGTGTTCCCTTCTACGGTTTTAGAGTAAGCGTGAACAACTCACTGACCGACAGTCAAGATGACGACAGACCGTCGGCCAAGTTCAATAGAAAAATCCGATGGTTTTACTCAGTGACTAAAATGGTTAACAAATAAACTAATTAATGAGATGATATACAAAACAACTTCGAATACGATATTAAAAATACAATAAAATCTTGAAGAAAACATCATTTGAAATCTGATAAACATCTGACTAAAAAGTTGCATTTTAGAAATTATATTTAAGTTTATATAATTTTATACACCTGAAGATGGTTCTTTTAGAACTGAAACATGTCGTGTAAAAAAAGTGATGATCTAATGTAAATCGAACATTTCGATAGAGAACATAATTTAATATATTTTAAATATTTAAATGTTAATTATAGTAATATTTTAATATTTAATAGGAATTTTATTGTGATTAGACTGACAAGATTTAAACAAATATAAACTAATTAAGTAAATTAACTCATTCACTATTTAACGTGACTAAGAAACTGTGACTGAGCTTATGACAAATTAATTTAATTATTTTCTGACTGATTAATACATATTTATGTTTAAAGATACTGTCATTTGCTCAGACTATGTAGCGACAAATGATAATAAGATTATTAGTTAATGAATAATCAGGAAAGAATATAAAGGAAGTGGTCGTGGCCTAGTATAAAGTCCTATCGGACATTTGCCTTCTTAGAAATAGACCACGAACAGTTTTTTTTTCGTGTTCTTTCAAGATCATTTGTTCACGAGCGTTTTCAAAATTATTTGACTTTAAATAACCGTTGGAGTTGATACAGCTTAGTTAAATAATGCGGAAAGATCCATCTGCCTACAAGGTTTCCTACCAAAATTTTTGTATAAATTACTTCTTCCTGAGCATACACCCAAGTCCTTTGTCCCATCGAGTCT
>NW_019059696.1:597393-610266 GCF_000696155.1 Zootermopsis nevadensis | reverse complement strand
ACTGTTAACCAAGATAACTTTAACACAGTGGTTTCTACACGTGGTAGTTGATATGTAGTCGCTAAATTGATTGAGAATCACGCCTCGGTATGTAAACTACGCCTGTGACGTAGATGTATGGGTTTCAAGGTCGCTTTGGTGCTGGCCTTGTTTGTGTGTGCGGGGTAAGTCTGTCCGTATACATCCCTTACTTTTATTCTACCCCCCCGCCCCTATTTCATCAAACTCAATTTGAGCGAAGGAAAAAGGTAAAAAGTTCAAAATTCCAGCGTTTATATCAGCCCAAACTCTTGCACGAAAAAGAACACAGCAAAGTAATGCAATTAAGTAACAGACAGAAGCATGCCTGTATTTACTCTCCAGATAGTCTCATCCTGCGGAAAGCGTTTTTCAATATTAAAAGCAGTTTCCTTCATCTTGTGTTCCTCAAAGACTCCTCTCTACTCTGTCATGTCTTCTCTCGCTCCTCAGAATTGTCTTTGCAGACACGAACACGTCGTCCGGGTGTAATTTATCTCACGAACGAATTTTGTATGGTTTTCAAAATACATATCTTAGCCCTTTGAACCCGAAGCTCGTCTAAATAATATTTAAGAATTCGGTCCGTACCGCGAAGAAAACACTACACTTCACCATTACAAGATCAACTGGTTAACGCTGTTTAAGGAAATAATAGATTTTTATTCTGATAATTAATTAACCCTTCGAAGCCGAAGCTTGTCTAAATAGCATTTAAGAATCCGGTCCGTACCGCGAAGTAAACACATCGCCTCACCATTACAAAGATCAACTGGTTAACGCTGTTTAAGGAAATAATCGCTGTTTGCACTGGGAATTATGTGAAACACAAATACAAAATGAAGAGATACTGATTGTTAAAGCAGGTGGTCCATATAGTTACCATTCATCTTTAAAATTCCTTTTTTTTCGTAGATATGTTAGAATAGACCGGTAGGATGGTACATCTTGATTATTTAGATATGTTAGAATAGACCGGTAGGATAGTACATCTTGATTTTTTTTTTTGAAAAGGTGAGGACGGACAGGGTATATTTTTGACACTGTAAAGCGTAGATTTCCATAAAATTGGTTGGTTAAATTGTCGTCTTAACCATGAACTACATACTTTGTACAGATCGCCTCGTTTTGTTAACGATATCTGGTGGTTAGAGATGGGTTGGGCGTGTAGCTATTAATTAAAGCCAATATTGCATGTAAAATATTTGTTGAGATACCTCGTGGAAAATGGTCTCTTGAAAGACCGAGACGGAGATGGGAAAGTAAGACTTAGAAGGCTGTTAATAAATGTGTTGTGAGATTAAGATGTGTGCCAGGCTTTGGTATTAGCGGCGTTGAACCATCTTGTTCTGCTAATAGAGAGTTACTTAATTTTTCAATCAGTTATGAGCAAATGAAACGATCTGTTTTTCTGGTTAGGTTCCGGGAACGCAAATTTTGCCACAGATTATGGAACTTTAGAAACCTGAAGCCGCCGTAGATACTAAGGGATGCACTTTTATGGGTAAAGGAGTCGGTGATATTGGTGGAGGGAGTTGGGGAGGGGGGTGAGGGGTGTTAATGAGAAAAAGTGATGCTGCTTCGTCATTAAGGATCGCTGAGAAATTACAGAGGACGACCCCTGGCAACGGAGAAAAGAAAGTTCTCACGGAGCGTAAATACCCCCCCCCCTCTGAGGTTGGGGTGAGGGTATCTACCCTTCTTTGCCTACGCATCACTTCATTTCTTCCTCATTATGTTTTTGTGCCTGAGTTCGTGTCATGGAAGTGTTAGGACATCCATGTCGGCATTGCAGTGCGCTGTATTTATGGGAAGAGAACACGAGATTTGTTTTTTTACACAGTGACCTGTCACAGAAATTGTTGAAATTTTTGTTGTTGTTCTGTTGGGTTATTGACCGGAATGCGAACTAGGTTACTCAACGACTGAAAAATCTTGCCCACTATGCAATTAACGAATTAAACAAATAAAATAAGCGGTAGATGTATTAGGCAATTATTAATAGCTCTTTCCGTCCGACTGTTCGTATGTAACAGCTGGACGACTGAATCGATTTTATAAAATTTTGTATTGGCGTGTTTTATAATTTTTTGATACATTCTAAGTTTGGTCGAAATTGGACACGAATATTTCTGGGGGGTTATGTGTCGTGTAATCTGGCAGAAATTGACAGACGTTTCAGAGATACTTACTGCCTCCATCATCAGGACGAAGACATCTTCGTACTAGTCGACGTCAGAACCTGAAATCTGAACTTCACACGATGTATTAATATTTTCGTCCCGGAAGTGAGTGGATGAGAGAATCCCCCAAAACATCATCAAAGATCACGTCAAATTCTGGCAAACGCTCCATAAATATTAAGCTCTGTGTAAACTACATTTCGTAACTTTTTTAAATAAGAATCATCATGTAAAGGGTTAATTAAGTGAAGAGACATTGAGCGCAGTGCATGATGCAAAGTGACCACACTGCTGAGCGTAAGGTCCGAACCGCGGACCTCCTATTCGCCGATGTTCGGTTCTCGCACCGGTTGTTGAAGATGGCTTACCGTTCGTGTCCCCTGACCACACTACCACCAACATAGCACACGAAATCTTTCTCCTCAGCGCCACGGACTGTCGTACTCCACACCCGGTGACAGCGACCACGGGCTGTCGTACCCCTTGGAAAGGTCGAAATGTTTCGGTGGGTTATCGTGTAATATGAGTAGCAGAGGACTTTTTTAAAAATTCCGAGGTTACGTAACGATGCTGTTTTAAGGGCAGTATTTAACCTTCGGTTTGTCCTATCAGCTGAGCAACTGTTAGCTTCCGTACAAACATTTCACACATTGGAGTTAATATTAAAGGCCCTGGTGATCAGTACAGGGTGGAAGTTAATTATATTAATGAATATTACCGACGTCAAATTTTAAAATAACAGGAGAACGCTACTGTAGAACAAAAAAGAATCATTGTGCGTCCTTGCAGATGTGTGCAAACACGGAGAAAAGTTTTATCATAATTTGCACAGTACATAGACGTCCGCTAAATTCCCAATAATCGATATGCGAATGGAGCCTGTTACAGAGGACGGTGGCCGGTATTGCAGAACTCTTCTGCTCGCGAGAGAGAGAGAGAGAGAGGGAAAAAAAAAAGAACAGATGTGACGTCACAACTACTTGTTTGCTCGGGACGTGTCCTATCAGTGTTTCAGATCTAAGCACAAACTAAGGTAATTTTTATCCCAGCGGAAAGTTCCAGGCGAAGAAACTTCTTGTGACAGCTTACAAATAGTCTCTTGAAAATGACCCCCCCCCCCCCCCCGGGGGGGGGGGCGTCGGTCGCCGTCTTTCAAGTTCTCTCGTTGTGTACATTGTAGCTGCACGCCTTCCGAGAGAGACGTTTTCTCTTTTCTTTTAAATTACAGCGTGCGGTAACTCTTAAGACACGTGCGTTCAACTGATACTTTGTTTTGTAAAGTCTGTTTTTTTCTTCGTGAAAGTGATTTTTGTTTTCGTTTGCCACGAGCCTGGGGGTTCTTCTTCATAACCCGAGCAATTTATTCTACGTCCACGTAAGGACATTTATTACCGCGTTTGAGGTGAAAGTTCGCTGGTTGCTGAATCCATGATTTGTCATTTTACGTTTAAGAGTGTTTGTGATATCGTAGAGTCTCAGGACATTAACACGTTCATGGAAGTCCGCTATTAGACGCCTTATATGCTGAGTAAATCCATTCGACGCCCTTCTACCTCAACCGTAAGTCACATTTTAATATTATCCTTTATTTTGTGTTCTGTCTGACGACAGGTCCATATGACCAGGATCCTTCCATCCTTTTCTCGGACTGGGACTTGTTCATATACGTTCTTGGCAGATGATCCAGCAGTGGTTTGCCATTGCCTTCTTCTGTGTGTGAATGGCGTAATTGTTGGGATGCCACGGAGGAAAACTCCGTGTTGCCTAGACCACGGCCTTGCCCAACACAAGTTATAAATTCGGGCACCGCCGGGAATCGAACCCGAGACCCCAGGATTACAAGGCCAGCGTTCTAACCGCTAGACCATCTACTCTTTTCTCTCCTAAGTGTATTTTCTTATATTTCATTTTTTTATCTAATTATATTTGATTTTAATCACCCTTATAAGAAGAGTCCTTAGTATAAGTTCCTCATTATGTAATTATCTCCATCCTTCTTCCTTACTTTTGTTCTTAACACTGTCAACCCAAGTTCTTCCCTTCAAAGAGAGATCATGTTTCACAGCCTCACATCTTTCTAAAACCAAACATTTTCCTAAAGCCAGTGTTTATTCTATCATATTACATGATGTAACTACTATACGAACTCAGGTACAACTGAGGAAGAACATGTACCATTTTACACAATTTATCTGTGTATTCGTTGAATTATTTCGACCGCTACTAATTTTCATTATCACTGACCTTACATTTAATTCGATGACTGAAGAGCGTTTATAAAGAACTTGCAGATGAATCAGACTCCTCGCATGGCCGCTACTCCAAGTAGTTACGAAGTTAAACAGAATAGGTTGCGCGGTAATAATAATTACCACCCTGACCAAAAACCGTATCCTCCCTGTATTGAAGAGAGTTGGAAAATAATTAATAGTCAACTGGTTTTAACTTCCGTCTTAGGGCTGTTATTAAACAGCCAAATAGAAGATGGAGCACTGGTCGCCTTTAGGATATGCAACGCCGCAGGTCACCGGTGCTGAACGGGAAGTCTGCTTCCTCAGGTACAATTGAGGGCTCATAAAGCGCCTTGCTCTGGTCGGACTACGGGACCCGTAAAACATTTTATGTCATTCAATAAACTGTGGGTTTCTCAAAACTCAGGGGAAAAAAAAACATTGCAAAGAGCTCATTGGGACAAGAGTGGTCGCTGTTGAGTAGTTGGCACTCCTGCTTCGTATTCGAGAGATTACGGGTACAAATATCGACTCGCAGACCGCCTATCGTTACACATTTTCGTGGTTTTCCTCAGTCTCTTAAGAAGATGCTCCTATAGTGCCCCCACCTACCGTGCACCAGCATTTCTGCGTAAGAAATTAATAAAAATGTATATTTAGGATAACAAGAAGTTGGAAAAGGGCAGTTTGCAAAATCAAGTGGTGGTGGGATGAATAAAATAATAATAATAATAATAATAGAATTAAGAACAATTAACGATAAACCAATAACGAACCAGTTTTACACAGCACAGTTCACCGTGGTCAGTAGGCTCGTAACGCCACTGTACGGACGCGTAACGCCACTGGACAGACGACGGAGACCCGTGATTCGATTCCCGGCACTGACACTTCCTCAGTTTGTTTTCCTCGTTTCTGTCCACAGCGGTCTTCTCACTGAACCATCTATACAATCCAATGGACAACCATAATTTCCTCACTTTGCATTAAGGCGGACAAAGCTTGATGCTTCATATATCACTGAAGTCTTCTTACAGTTGTCTCCTTGGCTTCCCTGTTCGTTCAAGTCTCCTGATAGGCTACTTGTTTACGGCACACCGTGTTACGATCATAAACACTGATTTAAGCACAAGGTTCCTGCGCTGGACAGTTACTCTCGCGTTTTACCTTTATACCCCTGTGTCGGGGGTTGGAACTACAGGGGTTACTACCCTCGCTATCAGTCCTCTCCCGGCCGCCTTGTTTCTTTAATTCCCGTACTAAATATTTGATTGGATCGGACCTACACGCGGAGAGTTCAAAAATTTGACAGGATCCTTCCCTCTTTTTCTCGGACTGGGCCCTGTTCATATACGTTCTTGGCAGATGATCCAGCAGTGGTTTGCCATTGCCTTCTTCTGTGTGTGGATGGAGTAATTGTTGGGATGCCACGGAGGAAACCTCCGTGTTGCCTAGACCACGGCCTTGCCCAACACAAGTTATAAATTCGGGCACCGCCGGGAATCGAACCCGAGACCCCAGGATTATAAGGCCAGCGTTCTAACCGCTAGACCACCGTGGCATACAGTTGAACAAGTTAGGAATTCTAATTTTTAGGTCACAGAAATTATGACGACGGTGAAAGGAAAATTGTCAGAAACATTTTCGGAAATCAGACGAATTTTAAAATCGAATTGGGCGTGAATTATGTCTTCTGGTTTACAGGCTTGTTACTATTAATAACGTACGACTAATTGACTATTAATGACGTAACTTCCTGATCGATATCACCCCCTTAATTGTCTGAGGAAAATCAGTGAAGTTTGTCGTGACAGGAATTTTGCTGCGTTTTTCAGAGAACTGCGCGATCTGGATGTAAGTTTAAAAGGTTTGTAATTTTTTGTAGAAATTTCTCTAACTGAAAATTAAAAACAAAATTGATACCCCAATTAATTTTCTTTGAACATAACGAGAGTGGGAAATTGATGCTGGGCGGGAGACACTTTAAAGGAGTCAGCAGATACGGGTAATTAAGTCTGTTGCTTCTTTGAAGTAATCTGTGATGTTTGAACTCCGCCAAATTAAATCTGAAAATTCGGAGACACGAAGGTTAAACTCTTTGGTGAAGTAAACACACACAGATAAGTTTTATTATTTTTTTTTAATATAATTTCTGTATCTGAATTTTGAGTTTTGCTTTGGCTTTATAATTCAAAGCTGCATGAAATATTAAGATGCTCATTTTTATCGCAGTTTGTTAATTTATATCAAAATTTAAAGTGGGCGTGGTGAGCGAAGGTGTAGGATGTCATTAAGGGCGTGATTTGTACACTTCACAAAATAATTGTGAGGGCTGTAGAATACAGAAATTTAACAATAAACAATTTTTCATTTTGTATTTGATTTCGAACGATTCTCACAGTGCAAACAGCGATTATTTCCTTAAACAGCGTTAACCAATTGATCTTCGTAATGGTGAAGTGTTGTGTTTTCTTCGCGGTACGGACTGAATTCTTAAATGTAATTTTTATGGGCTGCGGACTCTTTTAAGATTTGACAGAGACGAAGCAATAACCAGAAGTCCTCTGATGAGGCGCTGTGGTGGTCTTGGCCCCGCAGAGGCGCTTGGGGGGAGGGGGTGCCCAGTATACGTAAAGGGCTCCCCCACTGTACAGAACGGCGGCTGTATAAATATGCATAAGATTAAGCCAAGACGTCTTTGTCTTTAGGGAAAAGCTCGACGACTCCTATCACACTTTTTCCAACTTCCCCTTTTCTTTGCATTAAAGCAGTTTGAAACATCTGTGACCAATCGTGTCTTTAAGCCTCAGGAAGGAAGGAACTCGATTGTTTTCTCAGCCGTCCCATCTCTCACTTGACTTCCTAGAGCAAATAATACAAAAGAGAGGTCTTCATTGAGAGTGTGAATTGAGGGAGCAGTGGATGAATGTGACATCTTGTGTTAACAGTCTGTGATTCTAATTACTTGCCGCGGTGGAAAAGTTACAGTGGAATTTTGACTTCAGTCTGTCTGCTAGTAAATCGAGTATCAGTACTGAAATTATAAACAAATATATCCGTTTACTGACAGATTTTATTGTGGTCAGAAGTTGCATTGGTTACCGCCTGCCAACTTAATATCTCAACAGCTTCATTGTTAGTTGATCTTATGTCATGACTTTGATGGCTGACTTATGTATCACCGCGCGATATTTCCTACCGATCACAGTTCGTCGCAAATCCTCTGATGTCAGTAGTCTACACTGAAGAAACGAGTTGCAAGTTTGTATGAAAATGTCGATAAATTTTATTATTTCGACAATGCGATACGGAGAATCTTCTACGGGGAATCATTAAAATGTCTTTTGAGACCTAATTAACGAACGCGCTAATGAACTGAGTAACGATGTAAGCAACCGAATAATCAGCTAATTTATTAAAGATCTAGCGAAAGTGAACATACCAGAAAATACTCGTATTCTTTTCACGAGGTCTTGCCACCCTCATAATTTTTTTTTTTTTGTATTTTCATACGTGTTTTTTCGACTATAAAAACATTTTTTTATCAATATGAGTGTAAGAGTTTTTCGTTATGTGGCGTCTCCTTGATCTCCCGAAACAGCAAAATAGCTTCACAAGCAAACGCACCGTCCTGTTATTTAACTATCACACTCGATTCTAGAATCTTTATAAAACATGGCGGTGTGAGCCGCGCGCACAAATTCGCATTCATATTTTCAGATCTTTGGACACAAAAATAATAATATGCTCGAATAGTGTGTAAAAGTTAGAAAATGAAACAACCATTACAGTATTTAAAAGGGCTGGAAATTAATTGGGCCATACTTCACCTTAACATGTATATGAGTGACCGCAAGAAGGCCACATGTCCCTTGGTGTCACTTGAGACGTTATTGCGCGTTACATGTCAATTAGTACAAACATACATCAACGCAACACATGTGGACCGCCCTCCCTAATGACCTCCTAGTTACATCAAAATCCAATCAAGCAATTAATTAAATCTTTTAACGAGTCCGGTCTTAATTGGTTGTGTAGGACGGTGTGCCTTTTTGTCATATTATGATAACGCGGCGGCTTGTCTCGGGCGAGAGGAACAGCGAGCTAACTCCCTTTTGAGGTCTGAGGTTCCCACGGCTGCGGAGATGTCTAAGTAGACACTAGAATTTCAGAGGAACGCACTGCCTCCGTCTTTAGCCCTGAAGATGGAAGCAGGTTTTTGCTACGAAACGTTGGTATCTGGTTTACAACTCGAAAGGCCAACATCATTACCTTCACTTGTATGAGAAACATTAATCTCAGTGTTTTTATGTCACTCAGTTCAGTCTATTTGCTTTGAGTAATCTGTTTCCACGTGATCTTCATTAATTTCCTCTCTTCTCCGTTTCTGTCATCTGCTTTGCCTTTCATTCGTCTGTGTTTGTTCTTTTCATTACGTTCTGAATCACTTAACTGAGCAGTGGGTTCACCGGTGCGAATCCTGCTTGGTCCATCACTGTTTTCCCTTTTCTAGTTCTTTATTTATTTCGTCATCCCCTAAATTTCTCGTTTCTCCGCCATTTTCTTGTGTTCCTTCCCCTGTTCTCTCTGCACGAAGCAGGCTTATGGTACGTTCCTGTAATTCTGTGTGGATTTGTACTATGGTAGGCGCCATACTGGATTTCTGCAAATGTCGGCGAAAGGCGATGATCGTCTCCTTCCAAATCCTTATTGGTCTTCATTCTGCCCCTTTAAAGAAGTGGAAAGTATGCGGTTAGCTGAAGGCTGAATCCTGTTCCAGGTAACAGGACTGTCAGGACCACGTGATTACAGGGGAAATTCGGAGACCGCAGAACACGAAATCTGGCGACCGCAGGTTCATTGCCCGTCATTTCCATCCGTCGGGGAGATTCGATTAATTTATCGGCTTACCTGTTCGCTAATGGAGTCGATAAAGTTCGACTGTGAATTTGTAATGTGGCATGAAAAGTTGATTATGATTTATAAGTTGGATAGCGAAAATTGTGATTTGTATAAAGGCGCTGTCCACCAATTTTTCGAGACATACGGCACTAGCATTCGTAAGGGAAATAAGACCGTGGCGTAGATGGTAGGATAATATTAAAATTTATATAAACCACTGTTAAATTCTCAAGAAATCCTGCTGTGTGGAGGGGCGTAGGAAAGTTTCGAAAGCCTCTAGTCAGGAAAACTGGTGCTTCGTCCGAGGTTTGAACCGGGCACCCCCCCAGTTACAAATCATGTGCCCTACTGCTGGGTCCTCGTGTTATGATCGTCTTAGTTCGGCTTAATGGAACGTTTAATGTTATTTAGTGAATTCTTCGTGAGATTTGGGTCCATTTGTGTAACAGGTTCATGTAACAAACAAATATCATTATAAGATGGTAAAGTTGCGTCATATTGTGATATAATAAGTATATATTAAATCTTGTCCGTCTAATCACAATAATTCTTATTAAATATTAAAATATTTTAAATGTTAATTATTGTAATATTTTAATGTTTAATAAGAATTATTGCGATTAGACGGACAAGATTTAATATATACTTATCATTATATAAAATATCTTGTTTGTTTGACGTTTTATATACTACATGGATATATTAGCGTTGTAACACTACGATGGGCCGTGGCTTATTTTAAGATATTACCAAGTCTATTTTTTTCTGAGGAAATACGTCGTTCGTTATAACAGATTGGAACTCAGGGCTTGTCCATAAAACAGCGAGAACGTCTTTACTGCTAAATTTTGTGTTGTTCAGGAACCATGTTTCGCCCGCTGAAGTATATAATCTAATAAAGTCGAGAATGGTGAACAGATAAGGATTTAGGAGGACGCGATTGTGGGTTATTTGAAGGTGACAAATACAGAATATATCTCAAGGTACGAGGCTACTGATACACGGGTATATCCCGATGACAAGTAAGGAGGCTTCTTAAAACCTCACAATCGCAGTCGCCATCTGTCTGCGTCTGGTTGCAACACAAGCTGTGTTTTATCGATATTTGGTCCTAGCTGTATAAGAGGGCTTAAAATATTATTTGAAAATGGGGTGGGACTTGGGTTGTGTGGGGGGGGGGACGGACGGACGGATTGTTTCTAGCTGAGTTTCTTCAGAACCAAGGGAAGAAACTGCCTTTAATTCAATGCAAATAATTCCAGTCTTCTGCAAAATGAATGACTATGGATTTAAGATCGACCCCACCTGACCGACGTCATTGCAAGACTGGCTTAAGTGCTTGGGGAGTTTTTCACTTGCCGATTAGAGCAACCGTATCAGTTAGGAAGTTCAGATTGTTGGACTGGGTAGAGAACATTTTTCTCCTCCCACACCTACAGGGAGTTTCTGACAAATCATTTCATTTGCCTTGCGTAACGCCTGGCTAGTGTTTAGTGTGGGTGATTATGACGTCTCTTAGATTTTAATACAAGATGTTAATTATTATATTACAAACATGCTTATACGTGTTAATAATAATAATAATTATATTTGTATACTATTGTTGGTATTTAAATAAACAATAATTATTTACCTTACAGGCTTGTTCGTTTATGAAACCTAATTAACCCTCTGATGCTGAAGCTCGTCTAAATAATAATTAAAATTCAGTCCGTACCGCAAAGAAAACATAACTCTTTACCGTTAGTAATATAAAGTGCGTAATGATTTTTAGAAAATAATCTCTGTTTACAGTGGCAATCATACTATATCCATAAATACAAAATGCAGAATAATTCATTCTTAAAGGTGGTATGTATAGTTACCACCGAGCTTTGATCGTTTAACCATCTTGTTGGTCCCAAATAGTTCCGGCATTGCTTTAATATAAGATACTTTATGAATCATAACTCACTCCCCCAGTCAGTTTTAAGAAGAAGATAAATTTGGAACAGTGATTTTTGTGTGTAACAGAAAATGCAGTTATGATGAAGGAAATACAAAATTTTGATTATTTAATCTTCTCGTTATATAATTTTCTCAATTCTTCAGTTGCCAACTTCTCAATGTTTTTTCCCCCCATAGCGTGAGAAGAAATATCTTTGAAATTATTAAGAAAGTAAATTCAATAATTATTTATTTTTCCTTTTCCTTTGGGTGATTGGTTGTGTTTCATATGACAAAACAAAGCAATAACGAGAATGTACATAAGGTCATTATTATCCGGTCCACTTCTTCTGTGGAAATGTGTGAAATGTAATTAACTTTGTCAACGTTACATCGCTGTAAGGCTAATTGTTTAAAGTGATAAGGGTTTAATTAACTATCGTTTCATTGTGTTGTTTGCTTGTTTGCACATGCTAGATGCTCTTTGTGTGGCGAGACAATGGACCCACATGCTGGTCGCTGTTCCGAATCGGGACTTGCTTTATACTGTCTGAAACATGTTTCTGAGTTGCCCGTGTTAAAATTACCTGCCTTATACTTGCCCATTGGGTATGTCTATTTAAGCAATGGGTCCCTTAGCTTCAGCAGTAACACTAATGCCATCTAACCGCAGACCTTGTGAACTGTGCATTTTGTTGAAAGCCTGGGTTCTTCTGTAATGGCAGTATGACCTCTGAAACGTTGGTTAACATCTACCAGACTACACAGCGCAACAACCCAGAAGACAGAAATATTCATACTCAGCATCGACCTGATGATGGAGGCAGTATGACCTCTGAAACGTTGGTTAACATCGACCAGACTACACAGCGCAACAACCCAGAAGACAGAAATCTTCATACTCTGATGACGGAGGCAGTATGACCTCTGAAACGTTGGTTAACATCGACCAGACTACACAGCGCAACAACCCAGAAGACGGAAATCTTCATACTCACCGCTGTGAGAACCTCAAGTCTTACATGCAAAAAACTGTTTCTTACAGAAGTTTTAGATGGTTTTTACTGTGTAAATACCAGATTACACGTCTTTAAGTCCCAATGTTTTTTTTTAAATTATTAGATGTCATGTTTATTTATTTTTAAAGTCTATTCTTGTTCCCACCTCACTAGTTCGCGCATTCTCCATGTTAATTTATCGATGACAGAGAATCGGAAATTAAAGCTGTGATGTAATTTTGTGGTATATTGTTTATACTAAGTTCTGTACAAAATCTGTCGATTTAGGACTTACCAGCGACATTGTGATACGCCACTGTGAAATGTCAGAATAAATAAATAAATAAATAAATAAATAATGGAGACAGCTTTTATTTCATAGTAACATGTTTAAAATACGACTGTACAGACCATTGGTAATTTGTTTTAAGTCCTCTGTTCCATTCCACATGGAGTAGGATTTGTATTAAATATTTTTGTTGCTATAGGAACGTTCCATACGTGATTTGTAGTTAGGTCACTTTTGCATTAAAGTAATACATCTTGTGGCTTTGGGATGAAACTGAAAATTACATTCAGATGGAACTGAAATTTAATTCCAATTTTTCGATAATT
>NW_019059696.1:564138-597355 GCF_000696155.1 Zootermopsis nevadensis | reverse complement strand
CTTATATAAATCCTTACGTCGCCATTTTGATTTCAGCGAAGTCTTTCAGTGAGCTTCGAGACGCGGCTGAAATCATGGATTGCAAATTATCTGGATCTGGTTTTGCTACTATTACGAGGTGTAGGAATACAATTAAAAAAAATACCACGCGTGCTGCTACACGCCAGAAATAATTTCCCACATTCTGTGTAGAAATGTCAATATTCACTTGTCGCCCCCTGATATTAGTTTTCCCACCTCACACCGCTGCAGGAGAAGTTGCAGCCACGCTCTGTCCGACACAGGTTTTTTCCTCAGGGACGATACAAAGGGACAATGCTGTATATTCAGGCCTCATGGGACCTGGGTCTCGAATGTACAGAGAGCCGCTTGCTGGAAAGCTTATGGATCATTCATAAAGCAAATGCGTACGGCGAATTAAGAACACGTCACGCAGTGCGGGCAAGTTTCCGCGACTCCGAGCGACAGTGGCCTATGTGACGAAAATATCTTTCGCAAGAAAAAATGTTTCTTGTTAGTTTCTGTAACGATGCCTGGCTGTTAAGTTATGGGGCGTAGGCATATTTCAGCCCGGTAGACGTACGTCACCGCCACGGTGGTCTAGCGGTTAGAACGCTGGCCTTGTAATCGTGGGGGTCTCGGGTTCGATTCCCGGCGGTGTCCGAATTTATAACTTGTGTTGGGCAAGGCCGTGGTCTAGGCAACACGGAGTTTTCCTCCGTGGCATGCCAACAATTACTCCATTCACACACAGAAGAAGGCAATGGCAAACCACTTCTGGATCATCTGCCAAGAACGTATATGAACAGGTCCCAGTCCGAGAAAAGGATGGAAGGATCCTGTTCATATGGACCTGTCGTCAGACAGAACACTAAATAAACAAAATAAATAGACGTACGTCAGATTGACCCCGCGTAATGGACAGCGTTCCGTCTCTCACATTTTATGTCTACGTGCGGATGAAGTTGGGTTGTAGAATTTGACAGGAAGAGACGACTTGAGACTCTCGGGCGTAGGCGTGGTGATGATATTGGTAACAAAACCGTCAGTTTACATGAAATCGGCGGCTTTATTGACTTGCTGAAGAATGTGTAGTCTTCGTGGAGTTAGTTTGTTGCTGTATTAACATAAGTACTGTACCATGCCCCTGAAGTTACTATATGTATCGATATAACTCGAAAAATATCGACATTTGCCGCTGCGATTTAGAATTCCCTTTCTCGTACATCTGAAAGTGGGGTCGGTCTGTTTCTAGCTCCAGTCGTATTTTAAACTCGTTTCTTTTATTTATTTGCATTTTTGCTGTTTCAGTTCTCCGCTGTATCTCAGCATCCATTTATCTCTCTTTGAATCAGGTTTATCTGTCTCGGAAGTGCTTACACGTGAAGTTATCCTAAGTGCATTCAGATCTACTTTGAGTGACTTAAGTACCCGTTCGCTTCCCACGTATGTTCTTATTTCAGGGCTCACTAGCTTTGGAAGTTGATAAAACCGCGTTGAAATGGATGTCTGCGACGAAGATGTCTTATTAGGAGCCCTGATTTTTATTCGGAAGGTCTCGGCCTTTGGATTGGCTACCCTGATTTCATTTGAGTCAGTTTTTGGTGGTTTTTTCGTAGTTTCTGAAAGCACGTGGTCATTTTATCCCACGTGTGACCTTTGTACCCATCGGTGTCCACCGCCCTCTCATCTGATTCTTCATAATATTCCCTTGACATTTCGTATTAAAATTAAGAATAAATACGAAGAGACTTTATATATTTTTTAGCATGGAAAGTGTTAAAAAAGATCGTTACATTTTTTCTTTTCAATTTGCTCGTTACTAAATGTTTCGTTTCTTTGTTTCAGGTACGTGAGGTGCATAAGCGGCTTGGGGGTCACGTGAGTTGCGAGAATGAATACGCGAGTAAAACTGCATTGAGAAATTGGCGCTCGGTTAACTGGCGCGAAACCGCCTTTCGTTTCGATGCTAATGCAGATTTATATGTAAATTTACTGTAGAACATGATAGCAGCCAGAGCGGGTTGTATCGGCTTCAATGCAGGCGCGGCTGACAGGTGATTTATTTCCGCGCAGAATTGAAGTCTGTATGATTGAAGACCGAATTTGAGTTTTCTTAAAATATAAATGGCGCTGGTAATTGTGAATGTTTCATATAATTGCAACCAGAGGACTTCAGCGAGACGTTACAATAGTTTATAGTTATATTTTATTTCATTTCGTGCAAAATCGATGGGTGCTAGCAGATCCCGAAGGTTTAACAAAGCTAATATTAAACCCTGCCACGGCCCGACCATCGGCTACTTCCATCAAATCCAACCTAACCTTCATCATAATTTATTTCCCTGAGAAACCATCTTCATTATATTCTATGATCTTGTGCGTGTTTCACGTAACCGTTTATTAAGATGTTTTCTCGCCGAAATTCTGTGTGCATTTCTAGTGTCCCCCAACCTAACTGAATGCTCAAGCCTCTGTAGATTCTAATTTGATCTCATTCTTTCAGAATTACCCCCCCCTTCCCCCCGGGGGCCGTATTGCATTAATTAAAATATCACTTTTTCTGTGTAATGTTTCCTTGATGTAATGAATTTGTTTGCTGTGACAAGGATTTGGCTGTGTCTTCCTGAATATGATGCTGTACTTTTTTTTACATTAGACTCCGAGCGATATGCAAATAGAACAGTTCAAAGTGAAATAAAATATCGTGGAATACTCCGACGTTTTTACTGTACCCTGATGCTTCACTTTCAGTCCGTCCTTCCACGTACACAGCGAAATATTCTGAACAAAAGCGCGACATTTCCCCCCCCCCCATAATTTTTCCATCTCCCCGAGGAAGCTAATTTGAAATGTGGCTCTGTACAGAACCCAACCATCATATAAATCATTACCTTACACGCAGTTAAATTAAAACGTAGGGGTGGTAGCTGTCGTGGGGGTGTGGTTTGCTAGAGCCATTAAGAAATGCTGTGGTCTTATTGATGGGTTCGGCAGATCAATACTATCCAAGATATTCAGGATCTATGGTATACATACATACATATCCAAATGATCATTGTCCCAGAGTTATGGCCGACTTAATAGCCAAAACCTTGGTGGAAAACGACAAGGGAGATTTTCCTTCGCCCTCAGTTTCGAACCCTTAAAATAGGGATGCACAAAAGCAATGTCATCAGCTGCAGTCTATAGTTTGATCGATTGGATTTGATATGCATGAGGGTTTTTGCATTACGTCTGTATAGAATATAAATATTTTATAAAGTAACGTTTAAATTATTCTGCAGGGCAGCAAAGTATTTAGTTAAGAAGTAAATTATGACGAAACTGATGCATATGCGTGGGGAAAATATTTGGCACCAAAGTAAACGAAGTGCTTGAGTTGCTCTGATTATATAGCTTCATGTGAAAGGATGATTACTGTATAATGAATTATAATGGATGTGGAAGGAAGCGGTCGTGGCTTAATTTAAAGAGTTATCCCACTGTCATAGCAATTGTCTGGAGGAACTGAAGAAAAACTTAGTGTATCCTGTTTTTTTTTTCTGTTTGAGAAGTAACGTCGTTTATTTGATTTGTTAACATTTATTTTTCGCCTTATGACACTCATTCTCTCAAGCGTCATATTGCTTATTATTGCTTTTCAAGTTGTTTCCCTGCCAGCTCCACTCACTTCTTCAAGTTCTGTACTTGTCAATTGCTTCGCCGATAAAGCCTTCGCTCGTCATTTGTTCCATTCTGTGTTCCACGTTTCCGCTCGTCCCTCGTCAACTGTTTTCAGATACTGTCACCAAGGGACTTCCCAAAACAGCTGTCAATTGTTTCATTGGAAGTTCAGCCGGTTTCCGCGCATCTGTCCCCGTCGCTAGTGTGTATAGATCTCCCGGACGTTTGACTCATGTCTGGGACCTTGTCACTTTTTCAGACATTTGTAGTTGATGAAGTTACCTTGAAGAATATTTTATGAACTGTCAGTTTAACCCCCCCCCCCCCACATTCCTTTCAGACCCATCGAGTCAAGAAAAGTTATTTGCTTTGTGAAAGATCCAGGTGTGGAATTTATATATAAATGCGTCGTCCTTTGTTCTTATTCATCATTCCACATCCTCGGCGTCTCGTTTAATAAAACAGGCCACTACTTTCTCTTTAGTTTTTTTAATTGTCATATATATATATATATATATATATATAAATAAATATATATATATATATAAAAATTCGTGTGTTCACCAGATGTCACTGCAATCAATCAACAACCATTTCTTTCTGAGACAATGACCGCGTGTCCTTCAGACGCCATTTGCCGTTCCTGTGTTGTTTCAGTGCGCGCTCTCTTCAGGCACTTAAATCAGTTAAACCCCGATGGTGCGGATTGACTCTCTCGTTAAAGATCAGTATTCCGTCTCCTCCACCGGAACAGGAAACAGACTACGTAGCCAAGATGGCGTCGTAACCTCTTCTGTCTGACCGCTCGCCACAAAGGTGAACAGAATCACCAAGACGAACTGGTTCATTGCAGTTTCTACTGAGCTGTCTTCCTTTATCGTCTCGTTTTTCGTATTGCGCTCCTGTTCTTATGATTACGACGTACACCTCTTAGGTAAGGGGCCAGTATTCGAGTCCCGACTATCCCAGACCAGACACGTTACCAGTCTTCTTCTTATCGTTCCTGAGGCAACGTCTCAGGACTGTCGACGACGACAGCAGCGGATTTACTGTTTTAAGGACATGTTACTGACGTCTATGAGCATTAGATAAAAACTCATAATCTGATGTCTTATTACCCACGGAGAAATGTATAAAAATGGTTTATAGTATTTACTAAGTAGAACATAAAATGTGCATACAAACAAAACTGTTTACACTATGAATGACACTAATGCCTTAAGACCTTAAGAGGTCATCATCACATCATATAAATCAAAAGATTATAGTTATTTAAAAGAACATAAGTAAAACGTTTCCGAAGGAATTTGTGTAAAATATTTGACGTCGTAAATCTTTTAAGCTTTAACGGCGATTGAACGTTAAGAAGCCTTCTCCGGCGAATATCCATGTTTCTTAATCTGTTAAAACCTTTAGGAGAATGATGTTTGAGGCAGAGACGTCTCCAGGAAATTGGAAATTTATTCTATTATGTAACTCTTAATCCGTCTTGAAGACTTATTCGATCTACAACAGTTAAATACGTACACAGAGATAGTCTGTATGTACGATTGAGTCAGAGTAATTTATCATGTCGGTAATGTGTTTAAAAAATAGTGCATGAGAGTGCAGTGCAGTATGTTTAAAATATATACATAAATAACATAAACGCGAAGTTTGTATTTCTCGTATCGAAAGTTCAGTGAATCACTTACAGACGTGTGTCTCGTAAACTTGTGTTTTTTTCCTTCTTCCAACTTTAAATATATGACTACCGAAGTTCCTTTCATGCGGTTACCTACCGTCTTCAGTTTCTTGAGTAATGTTCAGACAGTATCAACAGAAGTTTTGTAAATATTGGAAATGTGTATTGATTTCTGTGTCTTTCAAAGCCGTCTGAGCCCCAATACATTTCCTTCCCTCGTGGCACTATCACACACCCTCAAAGGAAGAGCTGTAAATGTATCATAAAACTGACTACTTTCAGAAGTACGAATGTTTGTTTTAACCAGGTGCTAAAATCCTTTGGCATTGGCATGTAACTCAAGAAGATTCCCCAGGGGTTAAAGGTTTTATATTTTAATACCACAAACTCTGTTAATAAACAAGTTTATATAAATTAATAACTTATGAACATAGGCTGGGTTACCAAGTAAATTAGATATATCGTGATTATCGCCCTGATGATGGAGGCAGCAAGGACCTCTGAAACGTCGGCAAACTTCTACCAGAGTACACGGTGCAAGAACCCAGAAGACAGCCATCTTCTGGTATCGTGCAGTCTCCAAACGGATATCTGGGCACTTCCAAATCAAGGAACGACTTAAGAGCAGCGAAGTGATTTAGGATGTTTGCTGTGGTCGGGATTGGAACCTAGTACATGTCGAACGCGAGTTAGGCGTTGTCGCTGTGCTAGCCTGCTCTGTGGTAAAGTAAGACGAACAGACGGATTGTGGGTTCGCGATGTTCGGAGTGCCAATTACAAAAGACTGCTATCTCCAGGTCCACATATCGGATCGCGGCGTAGTGGAGGGTCTTGGAAACCAACCACACTTCAGTTCACTCATTCTTGTCATTCTCTGTTTGTTTGTACGTTCCTAGCCAAGAATTTTGTACTTTACGGCTGGTGTACTATTGCATGTAGTGAAATACAGATTAGAATTTGTGAGATTCAGATTTATCCTGAATGTGTGTGCGTGTCTCGTATCACGACAGAACACTGTGTAGGCTATGTTAGATAATTTACAGTGTGTTGGTAAAATGTGGCGGATTATTATAAGCTTTTTTAAAAAAATATTAATGAGATGATAAAGTTGCGTCATATTGTGATAAATATATATTTGTTTAAATCATGTCAGTCTAATCACAATAAAATTCCTATTAGATATTAAAATATTTACCATAATTAATTAACATTTAAATATTTAAAATATATTAAATGATATTCTGTATCGAAATGTTCGATTTACATTAGAACATCACTTTTTTTTTTACACGACATGTTTCAGTTCTAAAAGAACCATCTTCAGGTGTATAAAATTATATAAACTTAAATATAATTTCTTAAATGCAACTTTTAGTCAGATGTTTATCAGATTTCAAAAGATATTTTCTTCCAGATTTTAATGTATTTTTTAATATCGTATTCGAAGTTGTTCTGTATGTACGTCGTGCTTAACATGATTTTGTGTGGGTGATATTAATGGTTATGTCGTCACTCGTTTTAGCGTGTTAAAAGGCACACTGTCAGTCCAGCTGTGTCTGTGATCTTGGAATTTCTTTAGGGAATAAAATGTTTATATTTATTGCAAGGCGTTCTTGATGTTCGACTGCGTTCAAAGCCTATCATCACACGTTGAAAGTCTTTGAGAATGTGACTTATAATATATTTCAGACCATTGCATTGTGTTCGGAATGTACCGTGTTACGGGTCATTGCATTACACTTGAGATTTTTTTCCCCCCTAAACATTGCAAGATAGCTAAACCGAGCATAGCATGATACATTTCAAATAATTTTTTAAGTTTTTTCGGGATATCTTACTGATTGCTGCAAGGCATTCTGGATACTTTGTCAGCAACTACGAGGAACCGAAATTTAAAGATTTTAAATCGGTAGGTGGTCCTGTATGCTCATTGCAAGGTGTATAGAATTCGTGAAATGCCACGAGCCACTTCAAAGAATGTGTGGAAGGCAAGTGTTGGGGGAGGGGGGGGTACCCCCCCGCGTTGACTGACAAGTCTTCGTATCTCGATCGAGAGGGAAACACAAAGCGAGAATCGAGGGTAAAACCGGCAAAGGGAGTCGTCTGGATCGAAAGAGATTAAATGTAGACGAGAGAGCGGCTTACAGGGAATCGAAAGGAGAAGTAAAAGAAGATGGTCCAAGTCTACAGAATATTATCAACTGTGTACGTGCGTGCTATCTGGCGGCCACAGTTGGGAAACACGGGGGAGAGGGTGCTGTTAAGTAATGCAGTTAAGAGCTGTAGGGGTTCAGACACACGACGGACTGTTTAACGACGCGTTTGGTAGGTGTAATAACATCCCTGTGTGATGGTAAGTTGATAATGAAAGATTTTAGTCGGTTTCTATCGCATGTAGGGTTGAAATTTGTATTAAATGTTATCTGACGTCGTCGTAAGCGTTTCGGTTTCAGAAAGAAACTCAAGTCGTGGATCAGAAAATTATTTGTGATCTTTAGTAATTCCCAACTCGATATTAAGCGATTGTTAGATTGTTATTCTTCACAAACAAGAGACTGGGACTCTGTGTAAACAGGGGCGTATATTAAAATCCGACATCTTCTCTCATTTCAGAAGATAAATAGCTCGCTCATCTTCTTCCTCCCTCATCAGAAGATAAATAGCTCGCTCATCTTCCTCTCTCAGAGTTCTCGGTAGAGTGAGACACTATTCAAGGCGGTTGTTTACAAAGACCTGACCCAGGAAGTCTTATTTGCATTGTTTGAGATGTATTCGAAAGTTCCGTTTGCTCGCTTTTGCAAAGGTTTTTCCATCAAACGTTGCATAACTCCAACACCAACTGTGTTTGCGTTCGCCTGTCTCTTCTGTCGCCGTTGTCCCTGCCTAGGCCGTCTGTTGGTGCATCTAGGTAATGTGAAGTGGTTTAGACGGCCATTTTCCCTGTGAGGTGGTTTAACTGACACACGTGCTAATACAGGCAATTAACACTTGCAAAATTAGCGCCAGCTTCGCAATTTACACATATCAGTTACGTTTAAACACAATTGTTGACCGTAATGTGTTCTTTGTAGATTGACGGTATTACATTAAATGTTTTCAGAATTTTGATACGGAAACATGAAAAGTTCATGTGGACAGCCGTGTAAAACTGACGTGGGAGACTATTAATATGGTATATATAGTGTAGTTTGTGACGTAACCTCAAAATCTTCATCGTCAGAGAATCTGGAAAATTAAAGGAAAGTTTCATGCCTGTCGTGGTCATATTTTTACTCCTCGGGAATCTAAATGTAAAATTTGTGTGTCCCTTGGGTCGTCCCTGTATTTTAAAACGTGTCCAGAGACACGAACTTTAGATTTCAACAAAGTTAGTTTTCTTAGATATATTTTTTTTTTAAATTCAGAAACGAGTAAATATGGAATTTTGGTGAGGAAACCTCTGTGTAATCTTCCACGTACAAGACGAGGACAGACAGTAGATAGTAATATAATTTTTTTTTTTGATTTATATATATATGTCTTGAAATTGTGAACTGGGTTCAGTGTGGGGTCCATCGATAGGATGTTATAACGACGATAATCAGCGTCCTGGTTGAACGAGAAACGAGACAGAAGACCTTAATAGTTATCTGTTGCTCCAGAGAAATTGTTCAGATGAAAGTCGTTTTATATCTGAGAATATAAAAACATTTGGTATATCTGATTCTTAACCTGTCAAACTTTACAATTTTTTTTTTAAAACTGGCGTGTGTTAGTCAAGCAGGTTCACATACTTCGCCGACAGTCAAGTGCCTCAGTGTATTTTTATTGCTCTAACGCGGTATTGGATTATGGAAAATAGTTCGACGGACCAGCGGATGCATATTCTAAAAGTAATAGTCGTTTCATATTTTGCATCGAGTCTCTCGCCGGCTTCTTTTATAAAGGCTTAAAGCCGCCAGTGTGAGCGAATGGAGCCCATGTTTGTTTCATGTTCTTAAAGGAGTGGCAGCCAGGTTGCGGGGTGGTGGGGGGGGGTGCTCTTTGATGCCTTACCCGCGTGGGGTGATGAGGTGATGTAAAACCGGGCTCAACGCGACCGTGCTGCTCCAGACACCCCCACCCCACCCCCAAAAATCTCTCTCGCTCTGCGTGGTACTTTTACGAATATTGATTTCGAGTTTTATTCGAGGTGTTATGTTTAAAACCATAGAGATTAAAATATGCGGAAGTACAATTTTTATTTGAGACAGAATTGGAGGGAGGAGATTGTTTACAGAAGATTCACAAGTTTTGAGTCCAAAATAGGAATTATAAGGGCAGCGACATGTAAAAAAAAATGTGACAAACTGCAAACATTTGGGTTATATTTAAGTGTGCGTAAAGAAAGATATATTTAGAAGTCGATGTATGTCCAGGGACTAATGTACATTCTAGTGTCTGTATCACTTTTGCCTGGAGACGATGCAGCTCAGTCTGACGACCGCTGTTCAATCCCCGACAGAGGAAAAATATTTTTCTTCTGTTCTGTGACGCTGACCACTCACCCCTCCTCATCCAGAGCCGAGGTCAAGAACGATTAGGAACTTTATCCTCTCCCCCCAAGCGCCGCAATGGTGTTTAATACAGGGATAAGATCAAACAAAGCGCTATGAGATGGGCAGGGCATGTAGATCGCATTTAAATTATAAATGCATACTAAGTTTTGTAATGATACAAAGGAAACATCCACATGGAAGAAGTAAGCGTAGATGGAAGGGTATTGTGAATCCAGTAGTGGTCTGAGCCCTTGGGGCAACTGAAATTGGCCTCCTAAACTAGTGCAGAGGATAATATTAAAAATATGTCTTGGAAAATATCGTAAAGAGTTGTTGGGCCGTATAAATATCGGCTCTTAGAAGGTTTTCGGAATAGCATAGGGGTTGGTCTTGTTGTAAAGTGCGTGAAGTGTGTTAATGCGTGTATTCACGCATTCTGTTAGACGCACAGCGCCCTGCGATTGTCTCTTTCTTATGTTTTTGTACGCCCGGACTAATGCAATAACTACGAAGTCAAGAAGTTAACATCAAAAGTGAGGGATGCCTTGTTTGCGGTCTGAAGGCCGGGCGACCGCTCAAAGGGAAAGCTGATAACAAGGGGACAAGGGCTCGGCACATCTAATCGATTCGAAACTGCACGTAGGTACTGCATAAGGGCCAGACCCTACACTCGACCTGCGCATAACTTGAGACGACACCAGAGTTAAAAAAAAGTATTGTAATATGAGACCTGATAAATCACTTGAAATTGTCAGTGTTCAAATATTTGCTAACCACCGCATCGAATTAAAATTATATTCGAGAACACACTGTGAAGATGGCTGCCTTCTGAGATCTTGCGCTTTGTAGCCTGGTGGAAGGTGACCAACGTTTCGGAGGTGTCTACCGCCTCCATCATCAGGGCGCCATGTTCTTGCCGCGTTTCTGAATTCATCTGTCTGCTAAATAGGAAGTTGGTGCTGAATTAGTTTTGCGTGGGCGTTGAAGTTGGCTCCAGTTGTCTGCTCCTGAACGTTGCTTTCTGAGAAGAAACATACTCAGAGCTCATCTCTGAGAGGAGTGAGAGAAGTTACAGCATCTTACATGCTACGAGGAACTTTGCAGTCCGTATTGTTCACTAAATGTTATTAGAGTGATCAAATCGACGTCAAACGAGATAATTGTAGGGAGGTTTCGTCTTCGTCCTTTGCTGCTCGCGCCTGCAGAACTTCGTTTAGACTTAATGCCATACATGCGAGCCGGAGAAGTTGCCGCATCGGCACGGCGGTAATTTTATTAGTCGAATTATGTTCGTGTATTTTGTAATGTTTCTTTTCCTTATTCATCAATTCAGCCAATCAGCTGGTTGCTTAGTTACGTAGTTGGCTGCAGAAAGTTTTATAGACGATTATTTGGTTTGACTGTTTGCTGTTTGACGGTGTCTTGAGGCATTTAGTAAGCCCGGAAAATTAGTTGATTAATCACTTAATTCTCTTGTTAATCGTATGATTAAGTCTTTAACCTATCAGTTATTTTGAATATTATCTTGCCCGAATTTAATAAATAACGAGATGGACGAAGAACATTTTGTGATGTATCTTGAGTTAATGTCCCAGTGTTCTCCTGTGAAGTACTGTAAAATCGATAGAGGACTTTATGTTTGTGGAATTATAAAACACGAGGAAGTAAGTAAAAAAGAAATCTTCAAATTCAAGCGGTTACCGTTTTTTCTTTTATTTGTTTTTTCTGCAGACAAACCCGGGGGTGGGGGGGGGCAAAAGAAAACACTTGTTAACATTGTACGCTGCAGCGACTGTACTCAGAAGGACCTGTCCCGTACAGATAAACATGGTTACCAACTTGTGATTGGAATTTAAAAAAATAATAAAAAGAAGACAAAACCGCAGCCAAGGTTTTATGGGGAGGGGAGGGGGGGTTGAAAGGGGGGGGGGTCTCTAGGTATGGAGCGCAGTTCCCGCTTCTCGTTCGCACGTAATTCCCGATCAGAGACGCCCTGACAGGGCGTCTACAAAATCAAAGGTAAGTTCAGTAGTTTTTCAAGAAGCCATTGTGTGTAAGCCACGTATTTTACGAGTAAGTCCACTGTTTTTCTGACAGGGATTTTGCTCAACTTGTTATCTCTTTAAATGTCTCCGCATCGGTACACTTGAGAACAGAAAGGACATTGGAAATTACATATGGCGCCTGAATCCTGCAATTTTTACAGTCTTTTTTTTTTTTTAAGCTAACTGCGACATGTCGTTTACACTCAAATGTCACAATAATATTAAACTTGTTATTAACAGTTTTCTGTTCTTCGTTTTACGAAATCAGGAGTTGTAATTAACTAGTCTAACTCTTGAAGGAGAACCCGAAGTTTGATCACCGCTGAAACCAAATTTCGCCATTGGACGCGTAAGTTCATGTGTCCTTAGAACCTGTCTCCCCAAGATCCATCTTAATGTTATCCTTCTAGTTAATAACGATGCGATCTGCAAACCTCACTGTAAGCAAGAAAACGTGGTTTAGGTTGAGTAATTACCTGAATGCACTAATGTACTATTACTATTTAAAGTTTAAATACAATTTATAGTTAAATTATCGTGTCAGGCATTGTAGTAAATAATAATGTGTACTCTATTGTGATATGGGTCGCTGGTTAATATAAATACAGTTTAGCCATTTATGTTGTGCGTGTTTAATTGCGTTACATGGCCAGAGGAATGACAACTGTGGCAAATTATTCTCTGAACCAATCGGATTCTGCTGATGGTTGTTTTATTTGTTAGTGATATTGATTTTGTTTTGCGTTAACCCCCGTGATTTCTAGACTTTAATCTCGTCCAGTCGGTGACGTGGCTTTATGGGTGGCACTCATTGCATTATTTTTTTTTTTTAATCTGTGGTATTTATTGACAGGCGTAACTGTTGGTTCGTATTTAAAGTTCGTTTAGTGTTAAAGATCCAAAGTTGGCAACGAATTGAATTGTCATGTTATGAAGGTAAATGCGTGGGGTAAAATATGCATAACATTTTTATTACATGTAATAAAATTAATAAAACCTGTGCCACTTGGCAGTTCCGCACGTAGTGTTAACGTGAAACGCGCAGGTCAGAGCTAGTCTGTCGCGCTTACAGAACGTCTGATGATGCAAAGATGGCGATTTTCTTAGTTATGACGTCGTGTGGATACCCACATTTTGTACAAACATGCTGTCACCCTCTTCAGGATAGCCCTGAAGATGGAGGTATTATATTACTCCGAAAGGTCGGTGTCTACCGAAAAGCTAATACGACGTTCTAGTACGAAGATCAACTTCGACGTGTTCGTAGCGTTGGTACGGTAAGTTTCGATTGATTGTGCCATAGATGGCAGCAGTGTATCACTACCCTCGCACAAAGATTTTAATTTGAACAGTTGTGTGTCTTGGGTTGGAGGGGAGAGGCAGAACAATAATTATTCAAAGGAAATACACGCTCTTTGCCGCTTTCCAGCCAGCACAAGTATTAAGACAATTTTCCGCCAGGCTTCACCTCAAAAGCCTCAATGAAATCAGTATTACAGGAACTTTCCTGGTGGGGAATGTCTGCAGGCCTTAGTTCTGAAGTTTGTGGACCGATTTCAACGAAAGTTTGTTTAGAAAGACTGTGTTCCTTCCCTGTGTCTCCGTTGACCTGGGTCCATTCTGTAAGACTAATTTAGAAGGGATTTTATTCGTGTGAACTATTTAAACTTAACACGGCACATTCGAAGGTTGTGGTGAACTTCTGTCGTGTTTTTACTTGTCTGTTCCCATAAAACCAAGTCGATTTGAGCAAAATCTTTTCTTTTTCCTTTAGTCTCTTCTGTTTTTATTTTTATTTTTTAACTTTTAGTGTTTTCTTGTCTCCCCCCCCCCCACTTCTAAGCTTTTTTACGTTATATTTTCCCGTTTATATATTTTGTTTTTGTTTATTTGTTATTTTACTTTCGATTAATATCGATAGGTATTATACGAGATATGTAATTATCGATATTCCAAATTTTCCTTAGACGCAGAAATCGATTGTGTGTCCTGTCTATCATCAGTGAGGAACTTCATGGGTTTAAGGTATAGCAGGATTTGTGCGCATCCTTGCCATCTTTTTTACGTGTCTCATAAAATGTGAAGTGTGACGTATTACCATCCTGGAGGTGAGGGCGTGCAATTAGGGTAATTCAGCATCTGAAGAGAGTCGTAATTGCATCTTGCTCCATAAACATCTCACCGGTGGAGAGAGAAATATACTTCACAGTGCACGAAGGTGTGCATTAGTGTTCCAATACAGATCCAAGTTATTTGATCAGCGTACAGAACTTGCTGTTAAGGGGAATACAGTGCAACATTTGAGCAAGAAAAATAACACGAATTTTCACTTAAAAGCTTTTAATTTCCTAAGGTACGAGATGATAAAGTTGCGTCATATTGTGATAAATATATATTTGTTTAAAATCTTTTCATTGTAATCACAATAAAATTCTATTAAATATTAAAATATTACCATAATTAACATTTAAATATTTAAAATATATTAAATGATATTCTCTATCGAAATGTTAGAATTTTATTGTGATTAGACTGACAAGATTTAAACAAATATTCCTAAGGTACATTACAGCATACCGCATTAATATTGCAACAATAAAGCTCGTGAAAGTGAAGTTTCGTGAACTGGTATTCGCAATGCTTTCGTTTTTGACGGCAAAAGAACGTGATTTTTGCTGGTCAGTTGGTAGTGTGAAACCTGGAAGTCATTTATGAAAGAGACAAAGAATGCATACAGAATTTTGGCGAAGGAAACTGTTGTAAATCCTCTACTTTAAAGATCGAAAGGGAGGTGGAAGAGACTTAGGGAAATTGTTTGTGAGGGTGGGATGTAGGTGGAGCTATCTCAAGGATAGTGTCCAGTGGCGGACTCGTACCTCCGGGAGATAGTTGAGTTAAATAATACAAAGTTTTTCCTTACGACCTATCCGAGTTCATACTTTTCAAGAAAGGCGAACTAGGTAACCGAATCAGACTTGTAACTCGATAAGAGTACAGACATTTTACATTTCTCACAGGAGGCCCTCGTGTTCTGATTGAGTGGTCATTTGAGGTTAAAATGTTTACCTTCAACCACCCAAACCCCGCCCACCCCGCTGTGTGCTAAGAAACCTTCTTAAAATTTCATGACCCTCGTCGCATATTCATAGAGCTCGTTGCCTTGCACATGTTTCTCATTTAATATCCCATTTCCTCTCCCCTCCCTTATCCTCCTAATTTCGTTCCCCCCCCTCGGGCCCTACTTTTACCGCGACTTGTTTGGACAGTTGTTCCTGTAACCCTCGTAACCTTTCACAAACAAACAGATCTTTTGTTAGTGAACAATTTTCTGTACACATCAATTACTAATTTCGTATTGATTAAGGCCACTTTGCTTCTAGGCTTAAAATGTAAGTGAAGGGTAGTTATGAAATTGGTAGGGAGAGAATTTGTGGTCTACCCCCAATATAAATTTTAGTACATGAATCGTGAGTTTATAATTTGGGTGTTCACGGCGTTCCCATCTGCTGTGATGACGTGTTGATGGCTCGAGGCATGAACATATTGACATGTGCGTTCCCTGTCATTGCCATTAAGGCATGCGTCATACCTCGAATAGGCAGGCAACCTCGTGGAATAAACATTACATGTGTTGAAACGGAATCCCATTTACGACACATCTTGGTTCACATGTTTATGTGCAGCATTTTAATACAGATCATAAACATATTTATGTCTGCCAGCGATGGTTCAATTCAAGACAATAAGATCACATGTGCCACAACGTATCATCAGTTACATTTACTGAAATGTTTACAGCCGGGATTCTGAAAGTTGATCTGGAATTCTTTACAGACACAAACTGTCATTGTAGTGGCAGTGAACCGTTTTCCATTTCTCCGACAGCTATGACGTGAGGTTTCGAAGGTCAGAACATTAAGGTCACAAATCAAAAGATGTCACTTACGAAGGACCTAAGCTTCCCTGGCGTAACGCTGGCCTTGTAATCCTGGGGTGTCGGGTTCGAATTTATAACTTGTGTTGGGCCAGGCCGTGGTCTAGGCAACACGGAGTTTTCCTCCGTGGCATCCCAACAATTACTCCATTCACACACAGAAGAAGGCAATGGCAAACCACTTCTGGATCATCTGCCAAGAACATATATGAACAGGTCCCAGTCCGAGAAAAGGATGGAAGGATCCTGTTCATATGGACCTGTCGTCAGACAGAACACTAAATAAATATAATAAATCCGTTCTAGTTCGAGACAGGTCGAAGTATCAGAAAACCACTGCTCGCCCAAGACATTAAAAGCCTATACTTTTGAAGACAATGATAAAGATGGAGCTAAACTATCTTATAATGATAGTTATAAAGATAATTATGGAAATAATGACAAATAGATTTATTTGATATGACGATGTTGAATACAAGTTTAATTTTAAGGCTCGCCTAGTTAAGTTATCTTTGTTAATTCCGACTAATATTTTGTGTTCATCATAATCATCATTATGTGTAGAGCCTGAACTCATATTGCTTTAGTTTAGAATCCACCAATCAATACGATGCGTGGCTTCGAATACTATATCCCTCCCCCGTCCTTGACAACAGTCGTGTAAAAATCCCAACAATTCGTATTGAATAATGGGAATGTAGAACCAAGACTTTTTGTTCCGGATTCCACGTGTTTTCATACACAAATTGGTGGCATTCCGGACATTTAAATCCAAATGCAAGCTCGACAGACTTGCGCCTGAATCCGTCAGACTCCATCCAAGCTCCAACTGTCCTCGTCCGCCCGTTTGTTACGCTCCTTTGGACGACAAACAAATTCTCAAATATCAGCTTCGTATTCAGATGGAACGCGGGTCGAACCCCGTTTTGGTCTGAGCGACTACCATTGATTTCCTAGGCCGTGTTTCTGCTTCGGCGATGTGAATCTGTGGGCTGGGTCCAAGGGCTTTGTGGAGTTTGATTGAATTCCATTCTGAATTGTTTCCGGCTAACTTTACGTTCCGACATGTGTAGAGAAAGTTGTGTTCATGAACGAAGCAACAATTCAACCTAGATTAAACAGAAATTAACCACTCGGCCAACAAATGAACCTGCAGATGTGAAAACTACGCACCACCAAAGAGTCTACCGCCGGACATACATCACATAAAATAAATAGTAACCTGGCAACACATACCGACGTCAACAAGTTAGGAAAAATACGCACAGGACACTTTCACCGAAATTTCGGACGTCAACAAGTTAGGAAAAATACGCAGAGGACACTTTCACCGAGATTTCATATGTGACCTTTGTTAATGGCTCCACTGACGTCACAGTAGGAGTTTACCACGTGTTTGTTTGGGTACCTTTTTAATTGGATAATGTCGTAATGACACTTTTAAATACTTTACCAAACACGATAATATAGCGATAATGCTCTAAACTTGTGTTTGTGAAATTTTCACTCCCATTATCGATTGAATTCCCTATTTTAAAGGCTAAATCCTCGATAGTACATATCTTGAAATTGTCAATGAACAGTTTTGTCTAAGTAATTTCTTATTTTCATTTGTAAAATAATAACATCTACAGTTGAAACAGCTTGAAGTGAAACATATCGATCAGATCTGTTTATTATAAATGCGATTATTTTAACTATCGATGTCTCGATATCTTCATTCGATTGTACTAACGGCAGGAGACGTTTTCTGAGTCGCCGCCTGGTGGCAGTAGCTGCAAGACTTGTTATCGTCGTTGAATATCAAATTGTGTTGTTTTGTGGAGGAAAGCTCCCAAGAACAACGCCATCTTGCGTTTTGGCTAGTACTAGCAGGAACTACGAAAGTCTCTTTCTATTATCTCTTTGTGGAAGAATCTTTGTATTTTCTTTACATGATCGATGTTGTTTATCTTTGGCGAGAAATCGATAAGAGTCACTCTCGCTTATTGAGATGCAGAACGTAACCCAGAGAACAAATTCGTGCTCCTAGATTTCAGACAACCCATGTGCCGAAATTATTCCTGGTTTTGATATTTCTGTTTTCCTTCGGACTGGCTCAGAAAGGAACTCGGTTCGAGCTCTTAACAGGCCTTGTAGAGCAAGTGAGGACAATATTAAAATGGATTACGAAAACTGGGATGTGAGGCTGGAGGTATTTATTGAACAGCTGAGCGACTGTAGGAGAATTATGCGGTTTTTGAACGAAACTATTCAATTTACGATCCGACAGACGGGCAAGTATTCGGCCTACTGGCTGCCTAATCAAAAATTTCTGATAACACACATTTAGCAGCGCCATAGAATTGTTGGTGGTCTGTATGCGAGTTGATTAAATACAAATTAATAATTAGTACGTTCCTGCCTGCAAGTTGGACAAGGGCTGCGTTGGCTAAATTTAATTATCGCTGTAGGAGGGATGTGAGAACCTGCCTTCGTCTGTTACGAGAGGTTTAACTGCCCCAATAGATCGGTTTTCTGGCTGAAGTTTGAATAAGCAAATTGTTACAGGGTCATCGTTGTGGAAATTTCCACAGCATCGCGACCATTTCTTGATGTTTTGTGCATCCCTGATCATCCATTTCAGAATCCTGCGTAGCAGAATCTAGACTGAAGCTCTGTGTTAAACAGCCCTTTTATCGAAGATGGGTGCCTTCTGGAAACAAAAGAAAGACGCCAGATTTACCGCCGTGAAAACCTCGAATCCTCTCTTATTGGTGGTTATTATGAAGGAATTTCTGTATCTCACGTGTCCCTCAAAGCCCCTGGTTTAGATTGTTAGTTATATATATATTTAATAATTATTTAAATGTGTTTAATTATTTATATATTTTTATTATAGTGCATTTAGTTCAGTTAGGACTTAAAATCTATTGACAAAATCCCGTTAACATTTCCCATTTTGATGATTCTATAAACAATGTTTTTTAGTCATGAAACGAGAAAGGAACTTTACACGCCATCTGCGGCTGTGACATCACGGCCGGATGTCGTGATTCAATTGTCGGTTACAATAAACAACTTAACAGCTTTTTGAACGAATCTATTAATTCTAATTTGCCTTCTCCTGCCCACAGCGTTCCCCCCACCACACGCAGCCCGTGCTGCGAGCCGGGATATTACGAGATCCGATATCGGATGGCAGATACGCTCATTTCCAGTTGGCTGGAGCACTCCAAACCTCTCTATATGAGGCGACGTAATCAAACCTCTGACATACGGTCGCATAACGAATGATTCCAGAACTCGGCTGCTGCAGCTGATATCCTGGCTGACTTTTACTTGTTTTTTCTCAGTCGTTCCATCTCGTTTCTTGTTCTAAGCTGAAGGCTTTTGGTCTTCAGCTTAGAACCCTAAATAACATGTGCAGTTGATTTGAGGTTCTCACGACGGCAAAGATGGCGGTGATGCTCTTAACGTTATAACGTCGCGTGGACTTGTAGGTAGTGTTTCGGAGGAAAATAGTGTTTCCTTCTTCAGGAACAACCCAGATGACAAGTAAGGAATTGATGCGCTAGGTTAGCAGATCACCTACTGGGCTAGAGTGGTAATGTTTTGTCCTCCCTGGAATTCGAAGCCATGAGACAGTCCACGGGGCTGATATTTTGTACCCCATGATGATAAATGCTATCAAAATATAATGGACGTCGATTATAAAAACGAGTTTCGAATGAAACGGACCTGAAGTAAGAATTAATTTTTAATTTGCCGTCCCGAACTATTTTGGTGTATAATTTAGAACTCAGCTTACAGTTTATTTATCCACTTTGCCTGCGTTCTCTGCCCAGCAGTTCGATAATTTAAAGGCGAAAGTCTGTCCCAAATGTGAGTTGTTGCATACGCCGGCTTGTCTGTTGCTATAGTAACACTGTAGGCTTTACCTCGGAAGGTTCCAAGTTCAATTGCCTGTCTTACCGGCCACGCTGAGATTTTTCGTGGTTTTACCAAGTACGTCTTGGTATTACCTTGAACCTGATCGCCTACTTACTCCATGTCCTTGCCTATTCATAATTCATGATCATCTTCCTTTTCATTCGGTCTGGAGTTGAAGCAGAATCGTTATAATTCGGTGTGATGAGTCAGTGATCTTTACAGGCTTTTATAAAAATCACAAATTTTCTCTCGTTCCAGAATTATATTCTGGAATCTGGACAGTTTCCATGTTCGCGTCTGGACAAAGCTTGGGTTGAACACCATAATTCATCCTCTCACCTCTTGTTATTTCTTGCGTTAATGATTTCAAATAGCGTCCTCGTAGGAATTCAGTGTAGCCAACCGCTCTCCCATCCATTTCCCTAATTACTACAACCCCTGACAATTGTTCTTGGAGTTTGTGTGTGTGTGTGTGGGGGGGCCGCGAACATTTATTGTATTTTCTAACTTATTTGTCCCTCTGTTTTCTCTCTTTTTCACTTAATCCGTTTTGCTGTTTTCTGTTCGTTTTTTCAGCAATTTCACAGTCACTGATTTGAATAATAAGAGTTTGGCTAAGGTACGCCATGCCCCATTGTGAGAGAGTATTGCCACACGTTGCCAGCGTCTCGAAAAAATGTACCTTCTGTTGAGGGAACTGTAGGACAATACATCTGTGTTAACGTATTCTGGTATGAATAAGTTGAGACATGAATGTTACTTACTAAATAAAGGAATGGATGTACTTTGAAGGAAGAAATTTATAAATTAATGAAAGAGTGAATGAATAAGCGAATTAATAATTAATTAAAGGAGTGACTAGATTGTTTAATTAGTGAATTAATTCATGGAGAACGGAAGTGATAAAGTTATGAAAGCAAGGATTAATAAAGAGTTGGCTAAGTGACTTAAAGGATAAAATATATCTAAAGAGAATTAATTGATAAATTAACGAATGTATTAACGAAGTATACGGGTACTTAACTAACCTCAGTTGGTGACAGTACCATTGAATGTCTTGTTAACTGGTCCTAGGACTGGTACATCCTGAAAATATGCTGTTCAAAATAGACGACTAAAGAAATTTAATTTTATACAGTGTCATATGGGACCCGTCCCTCGCGTATTATTCACGTGTGGGCCCTGGGGTTGTCTGAAGCAAGCTTATCCATTAGTTATTCTTCATAAAATAAAGACCCGGATTTAATCCCATTCCGTTGTCGAGCGATAGACCGTGTCTGAGCTGTGGACAATTGTTTTACTGAACTACATATAAATCCATTGCTCGTAAAAGATGACGAAGTTATTTCCACTGCTATCAAATTAGGTTATAAAACAAACTTTTTCCAATTACAGGGTCTGTGTTAGCAAAGAACGTTCAGCAATGAATATTAAATCCTGTTGTCTAGGAGACGGCCGACAGTGAAAAGCAATACACATGCAAATATCTGCTAGTGTTTCAGAACACACCCTTGATACAACTAGATCACTCTAGCGGTACGTGAAGGCGACTGTAATGCTGATGCGAGATTGTTTCAGGTTTACGTCACGTCATGGCGGATTGCTTATCAAGGTTTACCGCAGTCATGGCACTCGACAATGAGGAGAAAATATGTTTAAGACGTAGTGTGAAAGTAACTTGGTACAGGGAAGATGAAACGTTGAAAAGTAGAAGGAAAGAATTCAATCATTAAAAAATAATGCTCAGAAAAGGATAGGAGCGTAGACATGATAATTTGGGAAGGTTATATCACAGTAGCTGCTATGTACCACGATTATCCAGCCTCCAAACGCAGGAAAGAGGATTTTTGCTCTCTCAGAGTTATCTCTGCTTAACGTCTCGAATTTACTGCAGAAAGTTTTGCCCGTAATTAAGATTGGTAGAACTGATACTCCGCTGCGTCTCCAGCATAACGCGGCTGCATCGCTTCAGCTGTGATATTGAAGACATTTGATCGTCGATACGGAGATAATATTAAAATGGACCTTATAGAAACAGCGTGTGACGATGACAAGATTTGTTTTGTTTCATGATAGAGTCCAGTGGGTGATTGTTATGAACATTGTAATGAAACTTCGTGGTTAATAATTTTCTGACGAGCTTAGCGACTGTTAGTATCTGACGGAGGACTGTCCTGGGTTGGGTTAGTTATGATAAGCTGATTGTTGCAAGCCTGACAATAACTGCGGCATTATGGAATCTTTTTTGCAGTTAATCGATTTGCTTCACAGGTCATTAGTTGCCCTGTCATGGAGCTGACATTAGGATGAAAGTTATTTGGATGGAAGGAATGAAATCCATCCTCAGCAGCTTATCATTGCTTCAATAAAATTACCCTCGAAAGGTTAAGCATTATAGGGTGATACATAATGTCTGTGTTCCTAAAATATGTTTTTTGAAAGTCTTTTTTCGTGAAAGACGTGTTGCTATCGTGGACGTCTGAATTTTGTCGTGATTGTGTAATTTTTAGACCCATATTTTAGTATCCATGGAGTATTTTTTTACCAGCTGTGGGTTAAGTTACTTTACGTTAATTTTTTTTAATTGCTTAATACGTTGACATTCGCTAATAATTCTTGCAGATTAACGGATATTAAAACTTTTGACAAACCCTTCAGTGGAAAATTTCCTCTTGAGTTCTGTTTACATGCGAGTAATCCCGTTCGCCGAATTTCAACTGCTAACTGATATAGTAACGTGCATTTGCCAGTCGCCGTCTTAACATTTCGGTGTTTCGTGATTTGAGTTGCTTTTCGTAGTTATCCTGAACAATGAACGTCTTGAATTGCACGCTGTACAAAGTTACAAGACACGCGACAGGCGAAGAACAGAGTTATGCTAATCGCTTCACGTTCTTCTGCTGTTGCAATATTCTCGAGCCATTTTGTAAGTAAATTCTCGCTTCGACGCCTCTGAAGACAAATTCCTTTTGCAGCGTACGATAGCAGTTCATTTTCCTCCTTTACAAATCCTTTCTTTTTCATCCGTCTGGAAACATCATGATGAAAATTGTCTCCCAGAAATATCAGCTTTAATTATGCATGTCTTATTGAACAATTAGAAAATAGTACTTGTAAAAAAAAAACCCATCAGAACTGCCCACTCGTTATTGCGTTTTTGGTTTGGGGGCGTTTTAATAACGCCATTTGTTGGGAAGAATATAATTTTCAGGTTACAATAAATAATTTCCACTTCTGTCTTTAGGATGATTATGTTGCAAAAATTTGTATTATCTTTATGTTCTACTTTTATATCCCTGAAAAATATGTCCATATTCAGGGGTATCCAAAAGAGCTACATAATTAATCTATTGCGTAAGACGTCCCACCACGAATATATACTTATGATGATTTTATAAAATCTGTTAAATTTTCATTACTTCCTTCACAAAATCCCGCTCCATTACCCTATATTTATTCAGATAAATCTAATATACATTTTCAAAAACACCCTATTTATTCCATTTTAATATTATCCTGTTATCTATATGGTTTACAAGGGTCTCTTGGCGTACTTAAAGCTTGGGATTTATGAGGTAGAAAATAAATAAGTTAGCAGATGTCGATAATGATATAGAGACGTGACGAATGCGTCAGTCGGTCGCATTGCCGCTGAGTTAACCTGCCCAATGGTTTACTTCTAAACAGCCAGTTTATAGATAGCAGAAGTATGAATTATGGATCTGTAAAAACTGTTACGCTGGACAGATGGCATATTATCCGATTCACTTATATTCAAAATACGTACATAAAATTAATTTTAAACTTTTTTTTTGAAAATACGCTCCTCAGAATTGTCACAAAACTTCCGCATGGGTAAACTCCATCTTTTGTCTAGCAACTGAACTGCTTCGATTTTTATCCTTTCGTGTTTATCAGTAGCAGTTGAAATAACAAATGCATGCAAAGTATTCAAGTGTGTTAACGACGTTTATCTGTTCCAGATTGTCTACACTTGCAGCTTTACAGGGACAGCAAGGATCGCTACAAGCAGGGACAGACCAAGGCGTCCCTGTCCCTCCAGCATTTCTTGGGCGTGGAGTCAGGTGAGTGTCTTAGAGCACGTTTATGTAATTTGTCATTAATCGTTAACATTTGAAATCAGTACGAAATACAACACAAAATTGGGAACCATAAACATCCGAGAGGGGGTGGGTTATTAACCCTTTCAATTCTTTAACTCACGAGATATCTCGATTAAAAGATAAAAAAAAATATCTACGTTACGACAGTGGTATATTGACAGAAAATATCATTCTTAGGGTGACGGACAAGTCTCTGCTTACGTATGTAACTCGACATTTTACGTATTGTGACGTATAAACTAGATGGTAACGTGAAATGCAATGTTGTGCTTTGGTGCTTGCGTTTAAATTTGAGGGCACGTCGAAATTACTGTAAATGCGACACATTTATTTAAAAATTTCATTTTTTTTGTGACTGTCAGTGAGAAACTGTTAGAAGTTGGAAAATCGTACTCCTTGACTGCAGGTTTCACGCTCGACAAGGAATCCAACACGATCGCCATAATATGCCAGGACGTGACTGTGATTCTTGCCTTCGATACCAGAGAGCGGCTGATCCAATGGCAGGTGAAGATTTCCAGCAACCTAGGAGAAGGTAAGTGGAGGAGACATTTCAGTACGTTCTTTGAAACTGCCCAGATTACTAATTTGACAATTTCTGACCTGCAGTTTACGGCATAGCAGTGAAATCGTCGTGAATATGTGAGCCAGAAGGGTGTTAATTTCTGTATATATCTAACCGAATCGTAATTTGAAGATAACTTGTGGATTGGGCGTAGGGGGACAACGAAACTGGTATGAGATAAACAGGCTGTAAAGATGGTGGAATATCTATACTAGCGCCACCTAGTATAGGATTTGCAAAACTAAACAGAACGTATTTTTTTTTAGATACACTCGAAAATCGACCACACACAGAGAACGTACGAGTAAAATAGAAGAATTGCTTTCCATTTGAGGAATCGGCGAAGACTGTCACGTGTCTGGTCCTTTAGGGCAAACAGAGGCAGCGTGACGTCATAATAACTTGAACTGTGACACCCGGGTGTGAAGGGAATTTATCACACATGATTTTTTCTCGACAGATCAACAGTTCTTGATACAGATCACGTCAGCGCCACCAAAGGCGAAGATATCCACCGGTCCTGCCAGACTCCATATACAGGATCAGCGGTTCTGCATCACCACCGGAGTTCCACCCCGACTCATCGGCTTCTGGGAGATCGGACAACTGAGGTGAGTCGATGAGCACGGGTGTGGGGGGTAGTTCGGGGTGACGTCATGGGAGCTATCTCCTCCTCCGGGATGGTCTAAAGGCAAGAAAAGTGTAAGGGGTTAGCAAAGCACCCCAGAAATTAAAACCATTTGTACCAAGACGTGGCAACCCCTTGCTTGAGTTCCTATCTTGATCTGTTTTAGGCGGTATGGGGTGGTACAGGGACGATTCTGTTTCGAGGGTGGATCGCGCTGTGGTAGGGGCGAAGGCCTCCATGTCTGTGTGACAGATCAGGGTGTAGAAATCACTCAGACCTTCCAGCTAGCTGCTCAGGGGAAGCTGTCCACTAGGCGGAGACCCGTGTCCAGGAAAATGTCTGCCATGGACAGTCCTCGCAAGCAGATCCATTCGAGGCACTCGGACCTGAGCTGTACAGAGTCCTTCCAACAGCATGTGCTGCCATCTGCCGACATGACGCGCAGTCTGTTCTGTAGTAGCGAGGGAGATCCTTGCTGCGCATGCTCGGCGACCGAGAGCGTCCTCAACGCGTCTCGACACCCCAGCGCCGAGGATTTACTTTGCCCCTGCAGGTGAGACAGATGGGATGTACGTACGTGCTTTAAAACACGTTGCATTTTCGCCTTTTCATTCTTGTTGTTTTGTACGTAGTTAATTTCCTTTCAGATCCTTTATCACACCTGCAGATATTTATTAAATTATACATTACACCATTTTAATTAACAGTTACTTTTATAATAATTCTAACGATGAAAGTATATCGATAAACGATAAAAATACGATATGTCGAAAAGAATTATAAGTGGCTTCCTTGTAGTTCTAGTGTTGGCGTGAAGATGGCATCGGCTTCGTTATTACAGATTCAGTATTTCGATGACATGTAATTTCTTTGCCAAAGATTATACCAACTCACGAAACTTTTTATGTTGGTACGACTAATGTAAATATGACTTAGTCAGTGTTTTCCTGCCTGAAATAAAACTTGTGGAATTGTTACCGTGTTATCTGACAAAGTACTATAATATCGTTAACACATTTTGAAATTTTGTGGCTGCACGGCGCCATTATGATGCTTTTATACACTCTCGCTTTAAAAATTATAATTGAGTTAATTTGATTGCTTGATTCATCGTGTTCTACCGCATTATTTTCATGGGTGAAGTTGAAATTGAAACATATGCGATGTTTTAATTAACTAATTATCCAAACCAGTTAATAAATTCGCTTTTATATCAACAAAAACAATAGGGTTCATCGAGGCAGTAGTTCGCCTTTCTGGTCTTCAGCGGAATCCGCGGCGGGGCACCACCATGCAGACCTAGACAGCAACTATGGCTGTGGCGATACTACGTCTGTCACGGAACTCCCGGAGCACTTTCAGCATCAGGTACGTTCTTTCTGCTTATTTTTTTTTTAAATTTATTTTTTATATATATTTTTATATATTTGTTATATGAAAATTACTTTTACAGGTTGTGTTGTAGTGGTGCATACATTTGTGAAAATTTACAGCAGTGTACTATCTTGTCCAGATCTCGTGAATCATACCTTAATCCTATGATCTATTATTACAAATGTTCTGTGAGCATTTGAAATTGTTGTAAAGTGCGTCATGACAGATCTTTTGCCACATCAACAGTTAAACCCTCGTTCTTCAATATATATTTTAATATTATCATTCCATCTGTTACTAAAATTCCAATATGTCATCCCTTGAAATCTCGTGATCAAGATCGCGTGTTCAGATTCTGCATACTCGCCAATCTCATTTGTCATTTTTAATAATCTTGAATATTTTAGTACATTTTAATATTATCCTCCCAATGCAGTTTTTAAACTATGGAACTGTTCCTTGTAGGATTCTGGCTGGTCTCTGGTGGCGCCAGATATGGACCGCCGCGCAATGCCATCTAGCTTAGAGCGCTGTGCTAGCTGTATCAGCAAGCTGGGGGCACCGTCCATGTCAAGGTCATCCACTGTTACTAATACCAATACCCCCACTGGAGCCCCTTTCAGCCCTGCCTGGACAATGGACAATGCGACAAACATACCTGCGCCCTCCAACCCCTGCCAGCACCACTACCACGTCCACCATCCCCACCACAACCACCCCCGTTCTAATACCAGTTGCGACCGAATGTCGCTGTCATCGCACGGAAGTGGCGGCAGCAGCGGGAATTCTGAGTACTCTGTCCCACGGTTCGCCAACCCCGTGTCTGCACCTCCCGGAGGAAGTGAGTCCTGCTGGTACGACCGTCCCCGGACTATAACCTCGACACATCCGCCGATACCTCCAAAAAGCCCGAAAACTCCACCGGTTATGCCGTCAAATCCTGCCAGCGGACTGTCCTCACACCCACCGGCGATAAGTCTGTCGGAGGGCTGTAGATGTCAGTGCTGTCCACCGTCAAGGCCTCCGAAACCGGTTCAGATGTCGACCGCAAACAACGCCTCGGACTCGCCGAGCAAGAAGAAAGTCAAGAAGGCTCCTATGCCATTGCCACCCCTGGTCCAGCAGCATCCTGTCGCAATCTGCACGTGCCACTACCCTCAACATCAGCAGAGGGTGGATATCAACCCCTACGAAAACTACGATATTCCAAAGCCATTGCTTGGGCAGTCGTATCCTAGGGTGAGTTCACTTTTACGGCCGTACGTCGCGTATTTTGACGTGAGAAATTTTTAGGCCGTGCCGAAGTAAACGCGATTAATTACGTACTTTCCTAAAAATGGCTACATTTCATCACATTACAAATTCATAATTATCGTCTCGAAAACAAAAAAATTATTTTATGAAAAAGTATCTTTTTTAATATTATAATATAAATACTTCAGGGATCTGGAAAACATCGGTGCAGCAGGATAATAAATATTGAATAGATGATTTGTTTTCACCCTTAATTCAGCCCTGAAGATGGAGACAGTATGTTTGTTCTAAAAATCTTTTTATCAACCTACGAGTCTACATGACGCGACGACCCCAGACAAATTATCCTCGCTGCAATGAAAATTATAAATCTCAAATACAGAGTAGCTCAGCGGTCCCCAACCTTTTTGTGCCTACGGGGACATTTGAGAGTTTATGAGATCGTGGCGGGTACCAACCGATGAAGCCAAATTTTTATTTTCTCTGGACAAATAAAATATGGACACCAAATAATACGCAAAACAACACGACTACGCGATCAAAAATACGTAGTTTTATAAGTACAGTTATTATTACTCAAGTGGGAGGTTAGTGCGATGTTTGGGGCCGCATTTCATCGGCTACTTTTTCAAATTTGGGAGTGTAGGATGATGTCTCTGCTCGCAAACGATCGTCAAGATGGGCGTTAGTAAGTCGAGATCTGCGCTCCGATTTTATAATGTTCATGGTTGAACGGCCTTCATTATTCAGTATAACCTCTTTCCGTATCAACGCGGACACCGCGTTGAGGACCACTTGAGTAGAGTTTAATTAAGATGTGGAGTGAGAATATAATGGATTTTGGTGTTTAAAACTAATCTGTTGTCACAGGATTCGAAAGATGACCCAAAGCTAGGAGACGCTCACAGTAGGATGACAATAACCACGGAGGAATATTACGACACGCCAAAGAACGTGAAGGAGTATCTGACAGCGTCAGTCAGCGGCCCGCAATACGGCAACTACGACACCCCTCCCGCGGCGATGACCCTGAGGAAACCGTGCGGTTGCGTCATCAAATACGCCAAGAAGTCGCTGGGAGCGGAGCCGGCGATGCCGGCCAAGGCGGAGGCGGTCGAGGACTCGAAAGGCGGGGAATGCCCGTGCCAGCGGGTCATGTGTTGGGCGGAGAACTGGATGATGTTGCCGTACTGCAGACGCGGGAACGGCATGGAGAACACCGGCGTTCCTATTCACAAGGTGAAGCTCAGCGGCGAGGGCAAGATGCCGGTGATGAACCGCAGTGGGGAGATCGCCATCTACGCGACTGTCGACAAGTCCACTAAGGCCAACAGGTGAGGAACGGATGAAAATCGTGATAACTTGTGTTGGGCGAGGCCGTGGTCTAGGCAACACGGAGATTTTCTCCGTGGCATCCCAACAATTACTCCATTCACACACAGACGAAGGCAATGGCAAACCACTTCTGGATCATCTGCCAAGAACGTATATGAACAGGTCCCAGTCCGAGAAAAGGATGGAAGGATCCTGTTCATATGGACCTGTCGTCACACAGAACACTAAATAAATACACAAAAGTTAATTGTATGCCAGTGGGTTCAAAAGAATTGTGTTTAGGATCAGGTACGTAAGTCTGGATACATCTTGGAGCCAGTTTCCTGAATGGGAGACAAACCCAGAGCAGTCGATCTCCTCCCCAAGCCATAAAAACTTTATTGTTCAGTGGACCAGAAGGAGATAACCAATATTTTTTTTTTCTTAAACTGATGGAGCGGTGGTTGTCTATTATGAGCCGCTGCGTGTCTGAAGCAGCTTGTATCTTATCGCAAAGGCAATTACTTTTTTCCGTCTTCAGATAAGCTGACAAGGAAAACTGCTTTCTCATTTTTCTGAGAAAGAGTGAAGAATCAAATTGAATTTTAAACAAAAGGTAAAAAAAAATCCATTCGCGTTACTAATCTATATTTTATCGTAATGTGCCCCTAGTTCAATCAGGCCCAAGTACAGTCTTAAGAAGTTACGACCTCAGAACACAAGGAAATTGAACGTCACCACAAAAGTATTAGATTTACTTTTTGAATTTATTTCATCTTCTCATCGTACTTTCATTTGCTTTCCTTTGCCTTCAAATCGCATCCTTGTCTGAGGTGAAAGTTTTGTTTTTGTTCGTGACTGCTTCTGATGGGCTTGTGACAGGTTTCTGATGACGTTTGGGAATATGAGAGATAGGTGTCAGGATTACTACAGATGTCGATGCAACGGACGATGAGCGTAGTGACTTAAAACTGTCACGGCGAAGGTCGCAGATAAGTGGATACTCATTAATACCTAACCCAAAGCAAACTTTCCCCAACCTAACCTAACCGACCTATCCGAGCCTAACCGAACGTGTGTATAAACGTATCAAATCGTCAAAAACTGTCTGAAACCTGTCACTTTTCCAAAAACTTCAGGTCTATAATTTTTGTCATGTTTCTTTGTCTAATCTCACTTCATGATTTCATCATGACTTTAATGCTCTTGCCAGTTCAGCGTTACGCGTCGTACTTAAAATATCAGGAATATGAATTCAGTTATTCTGTATTCCCCCGCGTAAATTTCAAACCTCTTAAGCTTTCTTATAAATCAGCAGGTACTTTAAATTAATGTGAGCACAAAGAATTTTTGTATTCACAATTCATAACAACAAAAAAATTGATTCAGTAGATCTCCATGTGACTTCTTACAGTGAAAGTGTGGGTATCGTAGAGCAAGACCATTGTTTTCGTCCGCTGTCGGAGCTCAGTCGTGTGACGCAAATACCTTTGATTACAGGCGGCAGTGCTCCTGTCCATCACAGCAACCCCACCAAGACGACTGCCCTCAGAAACAAGCGGACAGCACTTCGCAGCCGGATGGCTCCAACTACGTCAATGTGGAGGCCAGCGGAAATGCGGCGGTACCCACGTCTGAGGATCCGCAAAGCTGCGGTTCTGTCGCTTGCAGTCTGGACTATGAAAATATTGATTTTGCTCAGTCACTCGAATACTACGAGAACTCCAAGGACTTCCTGCAGAGAGTCGGTATCAGCAAAGAAGCCACAGAGTCTGGTGAACCACCAGTACCAGAAGTTTTAGAGACGGAGGAGTCTGCGTTGTACACGGTCTCGAATGGGGTGAAGTTCTGTAACAAGTGTGGCCACGCATGTCACCTGTACTCTCCCCGGCAAATTCCGCAGCAGCCCTTAATAGAAGACGGTGCGGTTGACGCTGCGGGGGAAACATCTGCATTGGTGCAGAGTGCTGAGGCCAGCACCTGTAAACAGGATGACTATCTGATGATGGAACCAGCTAAGAATGTGAGTTCCTCCTCTGAAGCGGCCAGGACTCACGGAAAGAACTTTCCAGGCTACCTGCCCATGTCTCCCATCACCAGTGCCTCCTGCAGCAAGGCAGACATGCTGAAGCTCAGAATGGACAGAGCAGGTCTCCCCTCTGAAAAGTCCGCCAGTATCCCCAGCCTTTCGGGTCCGATCGGCCCGGCAGTGGATAGAAGTCGAAAACGGTCATTTTCCGAGTTCCCAAGAGTTCCAGGATCTGCAATGATGATGATGAATCACTCTACCAATAGCCCTTACCTGCGACGACTTTTACACGAATCTGGATATGAGAGTCAGAGGCTGCACGTTGCCAGCAGACGCAGGTCAAGTTCTGCTGACTCGTCTAGGTACCTGGATGATCTTGAAGATCTCGAACATTGTAGAGTAAAGGAAAGAGATATTTCTTCATCACATTCAAAGCTTAGCGACTCAGTCTGTGGCCAGAAGCCTCCAGCTCTTCTCCCCGATGAAAGTCTTGGTCAGAAGGAAACATTCGATGTATCAACCAGGCAGGCGGAAAGCACCGGTGTTGAAGCAGTTGAAGCAGATTCAACTCTGGTGGCCCCAAAAGTTGAAGCGCTAGGAGAAGATGTAACAAGCACAAGCAGTGGAAGTGGTTCCTTGAGAACGTTGGTCAGGGAATGTCTAGTAGACGCACAACAGCCTCCAGTGACTGGGTCATCGGTATCGGCGGCCGTCCATATCCGACGCTCGTCTAGTGTCCCCTGCAAGTCGGGTAACAACCGGGACTCTTCAAGTTCCAATGATTCGGGTGTGTCGACCGGTTCGCTCAAGCACAGAGGTGCAGACTTTGCTGAGTTTGAATTACCGCTGACAACGTCCATGTCTACCAGGAGGCACCACCATGCATTGCAGGCAAGGCACCATGCTGGCATGCCCCTCACCAACTGTCTACATGCGTCACTGCCTAGACGTTCCAAATCTGTGGACCCTCTCCGGGAAATCAGCTTCCAGTTCCAGAATGTTAAAATACCAGCCAAATCATCATCGGCTGAAGCAGAGGTACCTATTTGTCCGGGGAAGAGGGATAGTTCCAAAGGTAAGCGCAGTTGAAATAAATTCTTTTCACAGAATGCCAGAAATTAAATTGTGTAAGGGGAATTATGTTTGTCGATTGCTCACGTCCAGTGGTGCTGATGTAATTTTGTACTGGAGATTGTCGTGGACGTCGGGATAAAATTTAACGTTGGTTTGTGTTGGTCCAGCACAGCCAATGCTTTATCTGAAGCTCTCATTGAATGGTATTGATTTCCTCAAAAAACAACTTCTGCGTTTCTTTTACTTCGTTTCTACATTCATCCTCCTACCCCTTTAGCTCCTCTTCTTTGCGCCTTTCTCTCCTCTTTCTACTTCTCTTGATCTTAGTTTTCCTATATTTATAGATATCTCCTATTTATAGTTCATAACCTAATGCAGTGAGCTGAAAAACATGTTATCGTGTTTTACAGTATCAGAAGATTTGCACGTAATATACAAAATATGTGTTAAGATATGGCGCACATTGCAAAATATTTTAATTTTTTCAGTTTCTGTCTGGGTACACATTTGTCGCTTTTAAATCTTACGTTTTCTCTCCTGTGACAGTCTGTAGCTCTAGCCCTGGCTGTAAAATGGTTTATAACTCTTCTTCACTTGCGTGCATTCACGTCACTAACTGGAAGATTTCTGTATTGAACTGTAGTAATAGAACGTATGTCGAGTGTAGTGTTTTTTTGGACAGGATTTGCTAGTCCTGGAGCTGATGGAGCGATTGTTGTTCCGTACATGGATTCACGCAGCACCAGCAGTGGGACATCGGACATGTCAGATTACATCGAGACCTTATCTCTGTCATCACACAGCTCCTCCGACACGCCAGACAGCCTCAGGTATGTGCAGCACTGGATTTATGTAATTTAATTACGTATAAATTACATAAGTTTGTGTGATGAATGAATGTTAATGGTTAACTGGAAAAATGTGGGCGGGATCAATTGTAGCATAATCCAAACCACTGTTCTGTCATTCGTTGAAAGTACTAATGAAAACTACGTAAATCTCCGGAGAGTCGGTAAGCTCGTGAGGATTTAAACCAAGAACCTACTGAATACAAGTCAGATAATATTACCAATTGAGCTAACTTAAACAGTATGAAC